>CM068746.1:37951291-37983791 GCA_035084275.1 Hydrolagus colliei
TCCACAAACACTCATGGACTGAAGTGATCAAATTGTAGTTTTTTTTCTTGAGGGATGATTATTATTAAAATAACATTTTATTTCACATCGGGAGGACGTCCCAAGGCACTATCAGGTGTGTGGAGTAAGGAGATTTGCCCACGGTTTCGCTCTGCCTGGAATCGAATCCATTATGACATACACTTGGATATTTCTCTGTGAAATCTGTCCCACACTCTGACCAAACAGTTCCTCCTGAACCTGGAATGACTCCAGTAGATGGCATCAGGAATACTGACTATTTAAATCCTGCCTGATGCTACCAAACCATTCCTCCTGCACTCCAACCACTGAACACCTGCCCTGTTATATATGGTGCTAGACCAGCTGTAGTCTGTCTGAACAGGATGTGACTCACCTGAAGATATTTCTAACCCCCGCTCTCCCTCCCTCCCTCCCTCCCTGACGTTTAGGAACAAAGGCAAGTGGGAATGAAGTACAAGGGAACGAGCGACTTCAGTCCTCTCCCCCGCCCTCCCCACCCAACCACCGGGCCTCTCTCCTGATCCCCTCCCCCCACTCACCCACTACCATCATGCCCACATGTAGTGACTGCTTTTTGTAGGCAAATGTTGGAGCCACCTCAGTAAATACAGCAGGAGGCTTGGGTGAAGGGAATTTCGAATAAACCAATCAACACAAGCAACGTCTGAAGCCTGACCTCTTTCCCCATACTTTGTCATCTTTCCCCATCCCTCCCCCCCCCCCACCCACCTCAGGCCTCGCCAATACGGTTAAACACTGTGAGATGCCCTTAAACATCCCCTTGAATGTATAAAGACGTCTCAGTGATGTGATAAGGCGCTGCATCAAATGCAAGGATTATTATTATTATTGTGATTGTTATTGTTGTTAAAGGCAGTGGCCTCATTTCACCGGCTTGACAAATTCAGCCGGGAGCTACACAAACACACGCGCGCTCGCATCTCACGAAGAGGAACCAAGTGAATCAAGAATGAGACGAGCGCCATCTCTCTCCAGCTTCCTTCTCCCCTTCCCTTCCCTCGAAGCGCTCGGAGACGTCTGGAAGACGCGACGAGGCGCTGTGTCCAACGTAAGGATTATTATCCGGGGTTAATATTATTATTGCTGCCGTGTTTCCCTCGCAAAATGGGCCGCCAGTTAATTTATTTTTACAGTGAATCCTGCGAAGCGTTTTGAGACGTCTCGAAGACGGGATAAGGCGCTGCATCAGATGCCAGGATTATTGATCAATTGATCTATTGATTGTATTTTACACTGAGCCCAGGGCAGGTGCCTCCCTCCCTCTCTCCCTTCCTTTCCTCTTCGATCGTGCCTTCTGTTCCACCCCGAACTCTTTTACCTCCCCTTCGTGTTTCACACCCTTCCCAAACACTCCCCTCCCAGCTCGGGTCACATGCCTCCTGTGCAGCGCCTTGGGACGTCCTCCCGACGTGAAAGGCGCTCTATAAGTGTAATTTGTTGTTGTTGTTGTTGTTGTTGCCCCTGGACAGGTGAGAGCCCGAGGACAACCTAACCTGAAAACGAAGCCACGCCTTCCCATTGTCTGCGTCGCTGATGGACGTGTAGGCATCAGCGAATCCGGAGCGCGGATTGCCGCTGCTGATCCAATCAATGCGATTGGGGTGGCAAGAGGGGGGCGGGGCCTAAGCCTAGCAGACTTGGTTGCGCGGTAGCGTTCATCAGTCAATTCCGTGTCTGTGACTAGACTTGGATCTGTCTTGAATCTCTTCTCCTCCTCCCCTCCTCTCATTCTCTCTCCCCTTCTCCTCCTCTCATTCTCTCTCCCCTTCTCCTCCTCTCCTCCTCTCATTCTCTCTCCCCTTCTCCTCCTCTCCCATTCCTCTCTCCCCTTCTCCTCCTCTCCCACTCTCCCCTCCTCCTCTCCCACTCTCCCCTTCTCCTCCTCTCCCACTCTCCCCTTCTCCTCCTCTCCCACTCTCCCCTTCTCCTCCTCTCCCACTCTCCCCTTCTCCTCCTCTCCCACTCTCCCTTCTCCTCCTCTCCCACTCTCCCCTTCTCCTCCTCTCCCACTCTCCCCTTCTCCTCCTCTCCCATTCTCTCTCCCTTTCTCCTCCTCTCCCATTCTCTCTCCCCTTCTCCTCCACTCCCCTTCTCTCTCTCTCCTCTTCCTGAGCACAGGCAGGGAATCCTAAGCCTTGTTGCCTACATTGTGTGTGTGTGTGTTTACTTTACTCCCTCCATTTAACAACACACACAGGATGTTGCTGTGACCTGAGCAATTGTGTTTTGTTTCCCCCCCACCACCGTATGTGTATGTGTGGGGGGGGGGTTAATTAATTATTTTTTTCTGTTGCAAATAAGCCTTTTGTTCAGTTGTATCTGCCCCCAAGAGTTAATTGTCAGGTCTTGTCTCTTCCCTTGTTTACTGTGGGCAAATCACAGCTATTCACACACACACACACACTCTCTCTCCCCCTCTCCCTCCCCCCCCCCCCCCCCCCCCCACCTTTTACTCTAACCATGGCTCGGGTTCGTTCTCAGGGCGATGACTTTACCTTCGTCAATCCCCTGGTGAAATATTTATTGTTTTTCTTCAACATGCTCTTCTGGGTAAGCGATTCCTCCTGTTTCGTGCGTGAGTTTAAATCAGATTCAAATAAGATGCAGCCGAGAGTCGCTTTGCTGTACCTCGACCTGTGTGTGTGTGTGTTTGTGTTTATATATATATATCTAGTGTTTGCGTTTCATCAATCCAATTTGCGGTGTATTACGTGAAGCGCCGTGAGACGTCTCGAAGATGTGATAAGTCACTGTGTCAAACGCAAGTATTATTATACATCAGCGCCTCGGGACGCCCTCCCTCCCTCCCTCCCTCCCGACGTGAAAGTGCGATACCAATGTAATTTTGCTGCTGTTCTTGTTATACAAACGGTGCACAGCAACCTGTCTGTGTTTCTCAGTCCCAGCTTCATTTGTTTTATGGATAAGTCAACAACGATAGTATCTATTAATTGACAGAGCGTCGTTGATAGAGGCTCCAGTTACTTGCATTGGACGTTGATGGTGAAGTGATGGCTTGACGGTGTGTTTTGGGGGCGCTAAGCGAAGCGCAGACACAAACAATCCCGGCCATTCAGAGCCTCCCAAGCCATTCAAAGGACCATTTCAATTAAAATGCAGCCGATTCATCCCAAACAATGTCCCCCGACAGCGTTTAACTCCTGTCTGTTTTTTTCAAAGAAAAAATCACTTGTAAATCCCTGGAGCTCCCGCCTCGTTCTTGCGAAACAACATGACTCATTTATTCTTTAATGTTTTAGTGTTGTGCAGCAAAATGTTAGACACTAACTTTATCCCCCCACCCCCCAGTTTAACCCTCAGTGTCACTGCTAGTGCTGACCCTCTGTCCTGCCTTGTTGTGGGAGCAGTGTGGCTGACGGAAATGTGTTTAAAGGGGCAATGCCTGTCCAGTGAATCATTCCCTCTTTGGGCGCTTAATTTCCACACCTTGGGATGTCCTCCAGACGTGAAAGATGTGCTGTAAATCATAATAATAATCCTTGCATTTGATGTAGAGCCTTATCAGGTCGGTGCAGCTTCACATAACACTGTACACGGCAATGTGAAATTGACTGTATATTTTCTGATTTGTTGCTGTTGTTGATTCGAGTTGCTCTGTGCCAGTGTATAAATCTGTGTGGTTTTATCTGGTTCAGTATCTCTCCTTTGCCAACCCTACCCTTTCCAGATCTAGACTTCAGGGCAACCTAATGCTTTTGTCAAATTGTATTTCACCTACGCAAGAAGAGGATCCCTTTTTCTTTATTTTCCTCATTCCCCCCCCCCCCCCCCCCACACACACACACACACCCCACACCCCCCCCCCCCACACACACACACCCACACACACACACACCCCCCACACCCCCCCCCCACCCACACCCACACACACCCCCCCCCACACACACACCCCACACACCCCCCACACCCCCCCCCCTCCCCACCCCCCCACACCCCCCCCCCCCACCCCCCCCCCACACACACACACACACCCCACACACACCCCCTCCCCCCCACACACACACACATACACACCCACACACCCCCCACACACCCCCCCCCTCCCCACCCCCCCCCACCCCCCCTCCGAAGAAGAAGATTTCTTCTTCTTGGCTTGTGATAAGTTAATATATTGCTAAGTCAAATGCCACATTTATCTGTCCCCCTATCAGCAATACTGTCGTCAACATTCCTGATCTGAACTCTCCTCCCATTGCTCTCAAGTCCAAAATATGATGCCCTACATGTTTTTTCCATGTAAAACGCATCGCCTCCCTTTCCCTGAAAGATCTCACTCTTTCTTTCCCTTACTCTTACCGCCCACGCAGTCACCCACCCACTGACTATGATTCCATCTCTCTCTCTTGTGACCTGAAATTCCTCGTGAATCTGGCCCCTTACGATCACTATCTCAAAAATTGGAAGATTGCGGAATTTGGGAAATGTTAGAGAGTTGCACAATTGGACGATCTTACATTGTTGAGACGGCAGCCTTAAAGGTTAAACCCATGAGAGATTTGAGGATTCAGGATTGTTAGCTGGTGAGATCCTCTGGAAAGATTGTGTGTGAGTAAGTGAACGAGGACAAGATAGAGCTTGGCTATGAATGTTCCCTCGGGCAACATACATTGTTTGGATTTATGCTTGAAGAATAGCCATTGATAACAGCAACTTGCATCAGGAAATCAGGAATTAGTGAGGCTGAAAAGTAGCAATAATCCTTGCATTTGATATAGACCCTCATCACATCATTGAGACGTCTCAAAATGCTTCACAGATACAACTGTGGGACCCTTCTATGCATAATTGGTTGCGTCCAATATACAGTCCCTTTACAGTAGATTTCTGTGAAGCGCTTTGAAACACCTCGAAGAGGTGATAAGGCGGCGTATCAAATGCAAGGATTATTTTTATTGAATACAGTGGATTTTGGGATGTCCGTGGGACGTCCTCCCGATATGAAAGGCGCCGTTAAAAACAAAACGCAATTTGTTGCTGTCGCTTGTTATTTTGTTATTAAGTCCAGCAGCCAGTTCGCGCACAGCAATGTCCCAGGAACGGCAGCCATGGAGGGAACCACTCATCTCATTTGGGGGGGTTTGCTGGTCAAAAGTGCAACATCAAGTGTACTGATAGCTTTGATCATTTCTCAGCAAACAGATGATCTCAGCAAGGGAAAAGTTTTCTCCCTCCCCAAAACCCATCTCCCCAAAACCCCCCTCCCCACCACCACACCCTTTTCTATGGATTCCCCATTAAATAGAAAGTGAAACATGCAGTATTTGTGCCTCGAGAGCTGATCTCAGCTGTTGTTTTGTTATCGTTTGGGGACATGAAAGGCGCTCTACAAATGTAATTTATTGTTGTTTGCGATGGGTGATTGCAGCAAACCCTGTCTTGGGGCCAGGAGGTTGGACTGGGTGGCCAGGGTCGGTGCCTCCTGCACATCAACTGCAAATCAAATGGATAAATAATCAATAATCCTTGCATTTGATACAGTGCCTTATCACGTCTTCAAGACGCCTCAACGCTTCATAGAATACACCATAAAGTGCCCATTGTTTATTTTTTGGGCAGAACTCTATAGAGACATTGCCCACCCCGACTCTCCTACCTGTACAAAACTAGGAGTCGTGTGGTGTAGTTAGTGGTTAGAGCACTCACCTTGAAAGTGAGAGGACCTGGGTTTGTTTCTAGGGTAAAAACTTAGACAAGTTTCCTTACTCCACACGCCTCTGTTTACGAAGCAGTGAGTAGGAACCCGGTTGTTAGTCGATTGGTGGATCACTCTCTGGAGATATTAATCCAATGAAAAAGTATAAGGATTACATTTCAGCACTTTGGGACGTCCGCCCGATGTGAAAGACGCTCTATAAATAGAATTTTGTTTGTTGTTCCATCCACGTCTATTTGTGGGATGCTGCTGTGTGCAATTGGCTGCAGCGTTTCACCCACAAAATAACCATTCAACTCACTTTACATTATATCGCTCACTTTACATTATAAGACGCTCTTTGAGACGTCTTAACAGCAAGATGTGGCGCTACATCAAATAATAATAATCCTTGCGTTTGATGTTGCGTTTTTCACGTCTTCTAGACATCTTAAAGCGCTTCACAGGATATACTGTAAAGTGAATTTACCGATGGCGCACAGCAGCTGTCCACAAACAGTCGTGGATTGAAATGAGCAATTCCTTATTGTTTTTATGCAAGGATTACTATTATCTAAACTAGTAAAGAGAAGTGTCTGTGTATCTGACCATCAATTATCTAGCCAATTGATGTAGAGACATGGTTTAATACCTCATCAGAAAAATCTTGCAACTGGCAGCACTAAGGGCATATTTTTGTGTGGGTGGGTGGGGGAGGAAGATGTAATGTTGATAAGCTTTTTTTTATAAAAATGCTTTAAGCCCCAAAATATGAGGTACTGTGTAAATCATAGACATTCTGCAATTACATAGCGGCAGACGAAAGCACACAGCGTTCAGAGATTCGGGAACCAATGTGTGGCACGTCTTCTCTGGTTGTCATGGGAGCTAGAATCCTCCATGTGGGGCGCACAGAGAGTGAGACTGAGAGAGGGAGAGACTGTGAGAGAGACTATATTATAAAGTGCACATTAGTGACTGTGTGTCTCGTGGGAGAGACTGAGAAAGACTGAGGGAGAGACAGACTGAGAGACAGAGACTGATAGAAAATATATTCAAGGAGTCCTCCCACAGGAGTCCTCCCAGCCGAGTATAGATAAAGACGAAATGTCTCTCTGTGTCAATGTGCCTTCCATATTGGATCCTTTGGTTGCAAGTGAAGCTGCAAGGCGTACAGCTAATATTATCATAACTAGATTCCCTCTCTTCACCATTTCTCATTGCAAAGAGCCTCCGGCAATCAGGACAGCAACAGGCACTTGGCTATTGAAAGCGCCAAGTACTTCAGGAGGAATCTTGTTACTGCCTTTGTGTGTTCTGTTTTGAGGAGTGCAGTGTAGATCAGTCCTGTACCTGGTAGCCGCTTCTGCTTTAGGAAGTAAACGATGTAGAAAAATCACAGGCCTCGAGCCCGTTTGAGAGCTTGAGTGCTCGGCTATTGTCTCTCAGATTTCATTGCAGGAGACGGCATCTTTCAGCAGTAACTCGAAAAACAACAACGACAAAGGTTCTGTACAAATTACATTTGTACAGAACCTTTCACGTCAGGAGGACATCCCAAGGCGCTGGACAGTCATTATTTCAGACCTGAGCTGGAGTCGGGGAGGGTGGAGGAAAAGGGGGGGATTTGGGTTGACCGATGGGACCGTTGAAGAGGAGAGTCTTGAAGCGGAACTTGTAGGAGGCCAGGGAGGAAGTGAGGCGGAGGGATTTGGGGATGGAGTTCCAGAGGTATGGGGCAAATTGGCTGCACACAATTGGCTGCTATTCGTCCACAAAATATACAGTTCAGTCAATTCCATGTCGAACCAGGAGAGCGCAGGTCCGTGAAGATTGAGCTGGGAGGAGAGGCGGTGTAGGAGTATGGCGTGGTTGACATTACCTGGGGGAATAAACAGGGATCGTGCATACAAACACATTCGGTTTCTGTTTATTCAAGTAAAAAGTTGAATTTAACCACAAGTTTCTAAGGGTAGACGGGTGCAACACTGGGATGAAATTTGCCACCCTTCTTTACAGATTCAATGCGATAATGAAATCTGCCTTTGTCACAGATTTCCCCCATTTATTTTCTCTCCCCTCTCTCACTCTCCCTGCGGTTTCTGCCTGGCTCAGTGGGTAGAGGGCTCTCGCCAACAAGAAGGAAAATTAGCATTTAGATTTGGATTGCGCCCTTCACACAGGATAGCACCTTCGAGGGCGTCTGGATGCAAAGCCGTGACATGCTGTGGAATTATAGTGGATTCTATTCGGAACTCATAGTCAACCCCGCACTCCAGGCCTCTGTGTTGTCAGAGGTGCCAATTATTATTTACTCCAATGGATAGAAACTGATTAACAATTTGTATGAACTTGTGACATTTGTCTCTCGTTTTATCAGCTGGATATCAGAGATCCCAAGGACGATACAGATTATTAATCATAATAATGTTTTCATTTTATACAGCACCTGATCATGTTGTTTAGAGAATACACTGTAAAGTAAATTGCCTGTATATTGTGTGGGCGAAATGCGGCAGCCAATTGAGTCCCACAAACAGTTGTGGGTTGAGTAACCAAATTATTATTGTCTTGTGCACAAATGAAGCACAGATAATGGTCACGAAAGCGAGGCAGCAGATGTCTCCTGGGTTAATTGGACCTGGTTTGGACGAAAATGCAGTCTGTTTCCTTGAGGAAATTTCCTCTATCTCCATAAATATGACCTGTGATAAAAGTCACTAAAGCCAGGAAGCTGCCTGTAACTAAACCCTCACTGCTCTTTACACCCTGTTTCACACGTGACATTTGAACAGAGGTATCAGATGTTGCAATAATGAGCCAGGATTTGCATTTTGCACTGGTTGTAGGACAAAGAGGCTGATTCTCAGACCTGAGGGATGGGGGTATGAGCAGGTCAGAGAGGTAGGGAGATTCTCAGATTGGGTGTCGAGGTACGATGTCCTCTCGACGTGAAAGGCGCTAAAGAAATGTAATTTTGGTGTTGTTGATCAGCCATGATTTAATAGCATCGAGGAACAGGCTTGAGGTGCAGAACAGCCTGTTGCTAATGTGGAGTCCAATAGCTCAGTGGTTAGAGCACTAGCCTGGCAGGCGAGAGGATCTGGGTTTGATCCTCGGCAGGGAGAAATGTTGGGCAAGTTTCCTTACTCCAAGTGCCTCTGTTTATCTCGCAGTAAGTAGGAACTCAGTTATTAGTTGATTGGCAGATCGCTTTTCCAGGGGTAATAATCCCCTTTTAAAAAAAGCTAAATATTTGAGTCATTAAATCCACGAGTATTTATAGCACACTGCTGCACATTGGCTGCTATTCGTCCACAAAATATACAGTCAATTCACTTTACAGTGTATTCCATGGAACACTTTGAGACGTCTGGAAGCACGATGGGCCTCTGTGTCAAATCCAAGGATTGACATAAATCCTATGATTGTGTATCCGTGATTTAGAAATACCGGGAGCTCACAGGATAGTTTTGCCCTTTTCTGGGAACCTCATTCCAACAACAACTTGCACCTTTATAGCAGCCATCAAGTAGGGTAGAGTTCCTGTGCGGAGAGTCTGGCTCTGAGCCAGGGGGAGACGGAGAAGGGAAGGTAGCCGTAAGCACGATCTAAAGGGAAGGTCAAGACGGGATACGAAGGAGGGGAAGGAAGGGGCAAGGCGGAGGGATTGAGGGAGAGAGTCCCAACGTTTTGGGGTCTAGTGGCGGAAGGCCCTGCCAGTGATGGTGGAGCGGAGGGAACGAGGGACAAACAGGAGGCCGGAGGCAGCCGGTGGCGGAGTCAGTATGTGAAGAATGTCAGGCTCTATTGGTCTGAGTTCCTCGTTGCTCTTTCTCCCCCTGTAAATAATTGTCTCAAGGCCACGGGATAACATTCCCCACCCCCTCACACTGTAACCTATTGACTCTCACACTCAATGTTGTTTTTGGAGTGAATGTGGGTGAAACTCATTCAATGAAAGAGAACTCATCTAGGTTACCTGACTTTCAGAAGCCAGAATGCATTACACCTGGGGAACTATTGACACAGCTTTCCCTTCCTGTTTCTCTTCTGTCTCTTTCTCTCCCCCCCCCCCCACACACACACACACACACCAACCCAACACTATGTGACTTTACATAGAAACTCTGATAGCCACTGTGACTGTGGCAGGGAGAGGGACTTTGCCCAGTACTTGTTTATGTGAAAGTTTGTGCAATGAGCAACAGCAAACCACTCAACTGTGATAGTCATCTGCCTGCATTCCCCCAACAGGACGTATAATAATAATAATAATAATCCTTGCATTTGATATAGTGCCTTATCATGCTGTTGAGAGATCTCAAACAACAATGAACAATAAATTACGTTTGTATAGCGTCTTTCATATGGGGAGGATGTCTCAAGGTGCAGGATAGCTAGGGATTTGGACCCAAGTTGGAGGTCAGGATCAGGAGGGGCGGAGGGCAGGATGACTGATGGAACAGTCAAAGAAGTGGGTCTTGAGACAAGGCTTGAAGGAGGTAAGGGATGGAGCGAGGGAAAAGCACTTTGGGATGGTGTTCCCAAAGGTGGGGGCAGAGAGGCTGAAGGCCCGGCCGCTGATGGTGTGGCGGGCTGGGCTGGGGAGATGGAGCAAGGCGAATCCTGCATTCAAAGCTAATGGAAAGGGATCAGAAAGGGATTAGAATTTGGTTGTCATTGTCGCCCCCCCCCCCCCCCCCCCCCCACACTTCTCCCCAGCCCAGGAGCACTGAGGCCAATTGTCCCAATTCTGTTTATATCCTGGTTGATAGAGCTGATCCCACACAGGAAGGGAAACTAGCCTTCGCAGCTCCCCTGTGTGGTGTCACGAGTTGGCTTTGACTGTTTTTGTTGACTTCCGTGAGCTTTGCATTTTCACCCCCCGATGAATTTGCCTGATTTTGCGGTCACAAGGCGTTTCAGTGAGTTTTGGCAAGAGTCCGTACAAAACATAGTCTTCTCACTGTTTCAGCAGGAATTGGCGAATAGAAATTGGAAATGGGAAAAGAGAATTCTGCCAGATTTTTATTTTTGCTTGAATTTGGATAGGAATAATAGTAATAATATTAATAATAATCTAGTAATCCTCACATTTGATTTATAAAGGAATTTATTGAGCAGGAAATAGCGTTGGAGATGTTTTTTCTGAAACTCAGCTCATCTGATCATGACCGATGTGAATTCTTCCTTTCACCTGCTTTCCGAGATGTCAGTCATCCCATCATTTTTTATTTTTCACTTTTTTTTTAAGCCATCCAAAAAAACACGGACAGTTTTTCCAGGGAAGTGGAGATAGTGATGGGGTGTAAAGTGAGATCTTGCTTCAGTCAACAGGTGATTGGCTGACCGACGTAACAGGTGGATCTGTTGTTTGTGAGAGTCTGTGGGGAGAGGCTGGTTAAAGTGACATACTCCTGTACAGTAATCCGAAACTAGGCACCTGTTTGCAGGCTGTTCCTCAGGACTGTGCTGCATTTCCAAAGCCTTGTTGTGGCCCCTTTCCAAGGTCTGGGATCGATTCAGCCACCTTTTCTTACCAGGCATCAATGAACAGGCTTTGTGTTGTTTTAGGGGAAATAGGTTGGCCGACAAAATAATCGCAGAAATCACAAAGTAGCTTAAATTTATGCCATAAATCGAGACATATTCAATAAACATTCATTTTGTTGGCCAACCACTCAGCACCACTGTTTTAGCAACAAAATATGTCGTAAAAGTTTCTTATTTGTGCTAAACTATTATCATTATTATTAACAATAATCCTAGTATTTAATACTGTACCATATTCAGAGATGACTCAAAGAGCTTCACAATGTACTGTAAAATGAATTGACTATACATATTGTGGGCCAAACACGGCAACTACCGGTAATTGTTTTACAAGCAGTCATGGATTGAGTGACCAAATTGTTATTTTTTTGAGGGATTATTATTTCAGCAGGAATTCGAGCTGGAACACACTCTTTAAAAAATGGTATCGCTTTATAATGTATTCCACTACTGCGGAACAGACTCACAGTAAAACAAGCTGAATTAACACCTGTGACACATCCGGCTAATTCTCTATTTGGGAGCAGTCCTGAGGGTCTGGACATAAATATAGATAAGAGTATTGGTGATGCGGGGAATGTAGGTGAACAACGGGGTGTGTCAGCTTAGCGCTGAGTTAGAAGGTTGTGGGTTCAAATCCCAAGTCAGGACTTGAACTCACTAGTCTAAGTTGTCATATCAATCATCACTGTTATTCGAATAATAATCCTTGTATTTGCTTTGGCGCCCGTCATGTCACGAGGACACTTCGAAGCGCTTCACACAATGTACTGCGAAGCGCAGTGACTGTGCTTGTAGGCCAATGCAGCAGCCCGTTTGCACACAAACAATATCTCACAAATGAGCAGAAAATAAGTGACTAATTTTACCAACGATCTTTAACATCCAACTGACCAGGCAATCAGGAGCTTAGTATTGTATTAACATCTCATCTGAAAGACAGCACTGCAGTGAGTTCCAGGACCTTGAGGCTCTGACGAGAAAGGCTCTATACGAGTGTAATGTTGTTTTTCCAGTCCCAAAATGGGGCTTGAATCTACAATGTTCAGAGTTTACAAACTGAGCCAAGCTGACACCTGGCGATGGTTATCAGAGTGATCAAGGCTGATCTCTGTTTGAATCAAAGAGATTGAAAATCATGATTGAGAGCCGAGGTTCTACCAGGGGAAGTGGGAGAATTTGGCGAGGATAATAATAATAATAATCCTTGCATATGATACAGTGCCTTATCACATCTTTGAGATGTCTCAAAGCGCTTCACACAATATTCTGTAAAGTGAATTTAAGCAGTCTGAGACTCTGTCTGGCGTGGAGGGCACTATATAAGTCAAGGTTGTTGTAGTTGTTGAATTGACTGCATGTTTTGTGGGTGAAAGCCGGTAGCCAATTACACACAGCAGTGTCCTACAATCGTGGATTAATTGGCCAAATTATTATTGTTTGATGCGGGGAGAGTAGCGAGGGATGTGTTTGGGATGTCTTGAATGAGAGGTAAGAAAGATGTGAATGAGGTTTTAGCTGGAGTGAAGCCAGAGAACAAAGTGGTTAGATTTTTTAATCAATATTTTTGTCCCTGCTGTCTTGGGCACTAGCTTTTTTTTTCTACCTGTCTTTTTTTTCTCTCTTCTGCTAGTTCTAATTGGGTGTCAATTTGGCTCAGCTGATAGCCATCTCACTTCTGAATCAGAAGTTTATGGGTTCACGTTTGGGAGTGCAGCATTGTTGGAGGTGTTTTCCTTCAGATGAAACCTTAAGCCAGGATCCTGTTTGCCTGTGGATGCTAAAGATATTATCGGAATTAATTGTTTCTGTAATGACACTAACTAATAATCTTTGCATTCGAGATATCACATCATTGAGACGTCTCTTATAGCGCTCCACAGGATATACCGTAACGTGAATTGACTGTATATTTTGTGGATCAACGTCCCACCATCGGTCCTTGCCAACGATCCTCCAGATTAAGAGCAAATCAGATCGTTCATTTCATGACTCTTCGCAGGACGTTGCTGTGTCCACTTTGACTGCTTTTATATAAGGTGTTTTGGTAGATGGACCTCAGTTGCTTGTCTCATCCAAAGGAATCCAAAAGATTTGCCTCCTATACGGCGTATGCTGCCGAGTGAATTAAATTTACCGTCATAATGGTCCGAGAAGCCAGTCTGTGTGTTTCGAGGAATTTATTTGTTGCTCTCAGAATGGTATGAGACACCGTCCGAGGTCATTCAGTGCAGAGAAGTGACACTCGAACTCTGCATCCCTGTCCTCAGCTCAGGTCTGAAGCAGTAACTGTCCAGCGCCTTGGGACGTCCTTCTGACGCTGTACAGAACAAATATAATTTTGTTGCTGTTGTCCAGTTCAGTGGCAATCACTAGAGGCATAAGGCCTCAACCAATAGTAATAACATTTGACATACAGGGCTTTCATGTTGTAAGCACGTCTCATAAATCTTAACAGGATTTACTGTAAAGCGCAGCGATCGTGTAGTTTATAGTCAACTGACAGGTGACTTTTGCACGCAATAATGTCCCCACAAATAGCCATGAAATGAACGAATAACTTAATCTGCGGGTGTCCTGGCCTCAAAGTGGGGAGAAATACTTTGTGGGCGAAAATTGCAGACAACTAAATAATTTGGGACACCCTGAAGTTTGAAAAGTGGCACAGAGCAGGAGAGAGGTACGAGAGAAAGTACAGTTTTTTGTTGGCAGTGGGGGGGAAGAGAGAGGCTTAGCAATTATGCTTCCCTCTCACCACTGCCTCACCCTTTCAAGCGCTCTCACAAATATTCACCAAGCTGCAAGTTAAATGAACAGCACTCATTGTCCATGGATGTGTAATTTGATTTGGGAATCTGCCCCATTGGGAGATTACAGGAAACCCTATTGAGTTAATTAATTGGAGACTAGGATTGGGCAGAGTCCAGAGATGTGCAAAAAATAGCCAACAGCATCTTGTTCAGTGTGTTCTGTGCAATGCATTTAACCAAATTCAAAGCATTGAGTGGGGGAGCAATGCTGGGTTTTTTCCCCTCCGTTTCTCTTTCTCTGCCCACCCCCACCCCACCCCCACCCTTAACAACGCGCACATCATAGTGGGATTTGGGGGGAACAAATGCATTTGATATAGTTCCTCATCAGGTCCTTGAGACATTCAAACCACTTTACAGAATATAATTTAAGGTTTAGTGACTGTGGGAGAAAACAATTACACAGATGGTACTGGACGCATTTCTCACCGGGGATTAGGGAGGGAGGGAGGGAAGAATGTAGTTCAGCTGGAATTGATTCCTTTCCAGGGTAAGGGAAGGATTGGCTGTGAGCCATTGATTTAATGACCACTTGGGTAAAGTGTTGAAGCTCATTGGAACTGTGAGCCAAACAGTGGAACAAAACTGGTTCTCAATGAAATTAAGAGAGAGACATTCATTTGTTGGGGGTGGGAGGAAAACCTCAGATGAATATTGGTACAGCTGGAAGCCACTGCTCACTCAGATCCTGGGTAGCATATTGGTTAGAGCGCTTGCCTCACAAGCAAGAGGACCCGGGTTCGATAACCGGGGCAGAGCGAAACCTACGGGAAGTTTCCTTGCTCCGCACACCTCTGTTTGCCTAGGAGTAAGTAGGAACCTGGTTGTTAGTCCATTGGTGGATCACTTTCCAGGGGTAATAATCCCTCCCAAAAAATAAAATAAATCATAATAATTTGGGCACTCGATCCACGACTGTTTGTGGGACAGTCAATTGGCAAATGGCTGCCCTGCCGACAAAATATAAAATCACTTTACAATATATTCTGTGTTGCGCTTTGAAACGACTCAACGACGTGAGAAGGTGCAATGTCAAATAATAATAATAATAATCCTTCCCAGGAATATTATTGTACTCCCACCAGGTGTAATACCACTAGAGCTCTGGAGACTGCAATAAACTGTTAGGAATTTGAAGCGATTTACAAAGACATGAAAGGTTTCAAATAAAGCAAGTTAATTAATAAAATATCAAAGAAATTGTTCTAGCCTGTGTTTCCAGCGGTTATATCTGATTGATCGAGCTCCTGTGCTCCACAGCCACCCAGCATCAAAGCTCACACACCTGGACCAGCTGAGCTATTATGGTTTAATTGAGGCCTCTATCAGGTGTTGGGGGAAGGAGGAGGGGAATAGATCCTGCCATTATTGGGGTGGGGAGACAAGCAACATCTCCTTGGAGCTGACCCAGGTTCCATTCTAGGTCAGGACGAAACCACAGGCAAGTTTCGTTACTCCTCACTCCTCGGTCTATCTGAGAGTAACCCAGGGTTAATAATCCCTCCCCACCCCAAAAAAAAAATCAAAATAAATAGTTTGGTCACTCAATCCGTGACTGTTTGTGGGACTCTGCTGTGCGCAATTGGCTGTCGTGTTTCGCCCACAAAATATGCAGTCAATTCACTTTATAGTATGTTTTGTGAAGCGCTATTCAGACATCTCCGATTTGCTGAGAGGCCCTATATCAAATGCAAGGATTATTATTATTATTATAGAATATTAACACTACCAAACAGAGAGGTTGTCGCAGAATTATAATGGCTTTTACAAGGCAATTAAACCGGTATTTCTTTTTGAAAATGAAGGTCGAGAGGCAGGTTGTGGAGACATGTGTGTTGTGATGTGCAGCTGTGGTCCAGATGTGGCGAGCCTGTTAAAGTCAACAGTGAGAGCTTCACATCTGGGTACGTGGCTCCCATAAATTTCCCCACAGCAGCAGGTCCTGCCTCAATAAACCCCAGCTCCAGCTCGGATCTAACCCTTCATCCTGCTCACCCGTGGCTAACTCCTGATCTTAATCTAGAATCATTTTCTCTCTCAAACTCACGGATCCCAGGTTAAGATTTCATGTTCACTTTTGGGGCAGAGTCCAGAGATGTGCAAAGAAAAGTAAACAGCATCTTGTTCAACGTGTTCCGTGCACTGCATTTAACCGGAGCACTTTTACGCTAAGCATGAAGAAGATATGCAATAATAAGAAGAAGAATTGTATCTCAGTGGTTAGAGCACTCGCCTTACAAGCGTGAGACCTGTGTTCGAATCCAGGCAGGTCAGGGCGAAACCTTGGGCAAGTTTCCTTACTCCACACACCTAATAATAATCTCTCAAAAAAACCACAATAATTAAATTGGTCATTTCAACACATAACTGTTTGTGGGACTCTGCTGTGCGCAATTGGCTGCCACGTTTCGCCCACAAATATACAGTTAATTCACTTTGTGAAACGCTCTGAGACGCCATCCTGCGTGGTAGGCGCGATATAAATCGAAGTTGTTGTTATTCTGTGAAGCGCTTTGGGACGTCGATAAAATGTGAAAAGCGCTATATCAAAATGCAAGGATTATTATATTTATGATTAAAGCAGTTCACAGATTATACTGTAAAGTGAATTGGCTGTATATCTGTAGACGAAACGCGGCAGCCAATTTTTTTGGGGAGGGGTTATTATCAGGTGTGTGGAGTAAAAAAACTTGCCCAAGGTTTCGCCCTGACCTGGAATCGAACCCAAGTCTCACAAAACACAATCACCATAATACACGTCAGTGTATCGTGTGAAGCGCTTTGGGACTGATGTGAAAAGCACAAAAATGTATGGAATAGTATTATTGTGGCTGCTCAGTCACATGGAGAGTAAAAGACGCTCAGTCTTATACATAATGCTGTTCAGTCTCATAAAAACACACACGAGGGTTGAAGGTAAGACACACACAAGGTCGTTAGGACATAGAAACGCATGACCAAACACAGAGGTTGAACTAAAATGATAATGGTTTTTAGAGGGTAATTAGACAAATATGCTAAGGCTTTGCCTACTCTCGCCCAACAACCAACTTGCAGTGGGGGCGGGGGGGGGGGTGGGGGCGGGAAGGGAGAGGGGATGGTGATTGGAGACCTGAAATTCTCTCACTTAGTGCTAAAGCCATTGCCTTGAAATTTAAACTCCTACGGAATTCTTTGAAAAATTATTTCTATTGGTCTTAATTAGGATTCAGTTGGTCTCAGTTTTTCTCACTGTTCTTTTGTCAAAACGTCGTTCAAATTGAGATAGAAATCAAGATTTTTTTCCACCATCGTATCAGACCATGGCTGATCCGTAACTCAACTCCCAATTACATTGGGAGGACGCCCTGGCTTGACAGTCCAAGCTGAGTAGGGGTGGGAAGGCGAAAGTTGACCAAAGATATGGTCAAAGAGGTGGCTCACGAGACAGACAATCTTTGTTATGGTTTTACAGTCAAGACAATGATTACATTTCAGGCCTCGGCAGTGGGGAAGCCAAGAGTTAGCTGGGCAAAGAAATGGGGGTAAATCTCGCTCCACCGATAATTATTATTAATAATCATAATCCTTGTGTTTAACATAATAAAAGACTAATAATATTCCTTGCATTTGATATGGCGCTTTTCACGTTTTCTAGACGTTTCAAAGCACTTCACAGATTATACTCTCAAGTGAATTGACTATATATTGGGTGAAACGCGGCAGCCAATCGCACACAGCAGTGCCCCACAAACAGGTGTGGATTGAAATGACCAATTTATGATTGTATTTATTTTCTCGAGGGATTATTATCAGGCGTGTTGAGTAAGGAAACTTGCCCAAGGTTTTGAACTTGCCTGGACCAATTTTATTGTTGTGTGTTTTTTTGGGAGGGATTATTATTAGGCGTGTGTGTGGAGTAAGGAAACTTGCCCAAGGTTTCGCCCTGACCTGCCTGGATTCGAACACAGGTCTCTCGCTTATAAGGCCTGCGCTCTAACCACCAAGCTACAGTCTTCGAGATGTCTCAAAGCGCCAGACGAAATTTTATTGCAAAGTGTCGCGACTGCATATTGTGTGGGCGAAACTCTTTGCTAAAAACAAATGAAATTGCTCCTGTGTCAAAGCTGGGATGATTTAAGATTCGAAACCCGACTGGGTGTTTGCATGAATGGTAACGTATCTAGGCGCGCTATACAATTGACTGAAATCCGTCCTTTTCCAGACCATTTCGATGGTGATGATCGCTATTGGAGTCTACGCCAGACTGATGAAGCACGCAGGTCAGTGATCTCGACGGCTGTTTATATACAAAAAAAAATCACTCTCCGACCTGCTTACTCCCCACTTCACTCCCCTCAACTGGCTCCGGCCTCCTCCTTGTGCCCTCTGTTCACACCGTCGGTGGCTGCGCTTTCAGCCACTACGCCTCGAAACTCTGGAACTCTCTCCCTCTATCCCTCCACCTTGCCACCCCCACCCTCCACTCACCACTTCTCACCACTGTTAAGCGTTGTGACACTCCACCTTGCGTGCATCATGAAGTTGTGAGTGTAACGCGTCTGTCAATCAATCAAAACTTATATTTATATAGCGCCTTTCACGTCGAGAGGGCGTCCCAAGGTGCTGTACAGTTAGGTAGGGACAAGAGCAGGGTGGGGAGGGAGGGATCGGGGCAGGATGAAGAAGAGTAGGAGAATTGACTATATTTGTGGGCGAAACGCAGCAGCCAAATTGCGCACAGCAGCGTCCCACAAACAGTCATGGAAGTGTCAGTTTGTACCTGCACATGGTGTGTGTGTGTGTGTGTGTGGGGGAGGTGGGGGAGTGCTTGCTGACCTATGTTGTGGGTGGGGGAGGAAGAGAGGTTAGGGACGCTGGGGGGACGGTGGTCGCTGTGTCGTGTCTGGTGGGTGGGCGGGTTGGTTTGCTGACTGTGTCTGTGTTACAGAGGCTGCGATGGCTTGTCTCGCTGTGGACCCGGCCATCCTGCTGATCGTGGTGGGCAGCCTCATGTTCCTCATCACATTCTGTGGCTGCGTTGGTTCCCTGCGAGAGAACATCTGCCTCCTGCAGACCGTAAGTGGGTGGGCGGGTGGAGGGGATGTGTGCGTGTGGGTGGATAAGTGAGTGTGTGTGTGGGCGAGTGTGTGTGTGGGTGTTGTCAGGGTGAGGGGGAGATTGGGGCCGTGGTCCAATTAGATGGAGCGGGGGGTGGAGAGAGCCATGTTTGTCGGAGGAGGAGGCGGGGAGTGTTGTGGTCTGGGTGGGAGGTGGTGAGTAGGTGGGAGTGATGTGAGGTCTGACCCTGGCTTTATTCTCTGTTTGCAGTTCTCAGTCTGTCTGACTCTCATCTTCCTGCTGCAGCTGGTGGCCGGAGTTCTGGGCTTTGTCTTCTCAGATAAGGTTAATAATAATAATAAGATTATTTAATAAGAAGAATCTTTGCATTTTGATATTGCGCCTTATCGGGTAAGCGAGACATCTCACAGCGCTTCAGGGCTCTGTACTGTGAAGTGAAGCCGTTAGCGCTCTTCGAAAAGAGAGGGGAGTTTTGCTTGTTGTCCTGGTCACCCACACGATAAAATCCGGCTGTTTGTGAGATGTTATTGTGAGGCAAATGGCGATCTCAGCCCTGGCGTGAGCCCTGATAAAAAGCCTATGACTATTTGTGAAGGGAAAGGGATTTCTCCTGGTCAACAATACACGTCACAGTAGCTACAATGATCATCAGCATAATAATAATCCTTACATTTGATATATCACCTTATTATTTATTATTATTATAATTATTTGGTCGTTGAGAGTGCGTCTCAAAGTGCTTCACGGGACATAGTGTAAGGTGGATTGACCCATCGATTTGGTATTTTACTGTGAATATTGTATAATCCTGTGAAGTGCTTTGAGGCGTCTCGTTGACGTGATAAAGGCGCTGTATCAAATGCCAGAGTTTGAAATACTTTGTCGAGACCTGCAGGCGAATAAATGGTGACTTCGATAACAGCTTTTAAAAGAGAGGGAGACGTTTATTTGGGGAGGACGGATTTGCGCGGTTATCGGGAGAGAGAGAGAGCTGGGGAGTGGGATTGAATAGGTCTTTCTAAAGAGCCCGACACAGACTCGATGGGCCGAATGACCCCCCTTTTGTGCCGTAAGATTCTATAATAAAGAAAAAGGGAATGACACTGTATCTAACTCTCGTGTGTGTGTGTGTGTGCGCGCGCACGTGTGTGTCCATGGGGATGATTTGTCTTTAAACACAGGCCCGAGCCAAAGTCAGTGAGATCATCAACAACGCAATTATTCACTATCGCGACGACCTGGATCTGCAAAACCTGATCGATTACGGACAGAAGCAGGTGCTGTGACCTTGTATTATTATTTGTAAAGAAACACTCAATGTTTGGTCGTCTCTGCTCCTTTGTGCTTTTTGGCCTCGTGGCCCCAGGTGGTGGGGCCTTGGCCCTTCGCCCGGTGATCTAACCCACTGCACGGAGCTGGTGAAAATGACGCGATACAAGGAGCGATTTAATTCACTCCTTGTGATTGATGCCTGCGCACTTGCCCACCTGATCTCTTCTCCCATCATTTGCCGCTGGTGTCGCACCTCTGCCCCCCAGTGGCAGCGATGACACAGTGCAGGTATCCCCATTCCAATCAGAACACAGTACAATTTTGAACTGTGAATACGTACAATAATAAACCAAATAATACTGTTGTCTAATCAATGAAGCTCAAACACTGTGCCTGGCCCCCCTCCCCACTGACTTGTGCGCTCTTGTACTCTCAGTTCGGCTGTTGTGGTGGGACCTCGTACCAAGATTGGACCCGAAACATGTATTTCAACTGCACCGTGGAAAATCCCAGCAGAGAGCGTTGCTCAGTCCCTTACTCTTGCTGCCTGCATTCCAAAGAGGAGGTGAGGAAAGTTTCTGGTTCTGCACCAACCCCTTACTTACCACAGGAGGCCTCTGTGACAGAGTTGACTTTGTGTGTGTCTGTATCTATCTGAAGGGAGATTGTCTTAAGATAATAATAATAATCCTTCCATTTGATATAGCACCTTATCACATCTTCTCAATGCTGCAAAACACTTCAAAGATTATACTGTAAATTGAATTGACTATATATTTGTGGGTGAATTGAAATGACCAGTTATTTTTGAGGGAGTATTATCAGGCCTGTGAGGTAAGGAAACTTTCCCAATGTTTTGCCCTGCCTGGAATCGAACCCAGGTCTCGCTTTTGCGAGACGAGTGCTCTAACCACTGAGCTATAAGAGGTTGTGAGATATAAGACAAAACCAGACCAAGGTCCATCCAGTTCACTTTCTACCATCCTGGCAGTCGCTTACTGAAGTCATGTTTCCCCGGAATTGTATTGAGTTTATCTCCCATTCAACTGCAGGCTGTTGTCGTGTGTTGTGTGTGAGTGTGTTGTGTGTGAGTGTGTTGTGTGTGTAAAGGGTAGGATGTAGGGTTGGCAATAATAATAATAAATAATAATCCTTGCGTTTGATATAGCGCTTTTCACATCTTATCGAACTCTCAAAGCGCTTCACAGAATGTACTGTAAAGTGAATTGACAGCCAATTGCGCACAGCAGCGTCCCACAAACAGTCATCGATTAAAATGACCAATTTTATTATTGTGGGTTTTTTTGGATGGATTATTTTTAGGCGTGTGGAGTAAGGAAACGTGCCCAAAGTTTCACCCTGATCTGCCTGGATTCGAACCCAGGTCTCATGCTTATAAGGCGTGCGCTCTAACCACTGAGCTACAGGAGCTCCAATACTAGTCTATTGGCTGCTATCTGTCACACTAACGTAATTCTCTTTTACGTTCTCCGGTGCAGAAAGTGATCAACACGATGTGTGGGCAGGGGATGCAAAGCCTGGACTACCTGTCAGCCGAGAAATTCATCTATACCAACGGCTGCATCGACAAGCTGGTCAACTGGATCCATAGTAACCTCTTCCTGCTGGGAGGGGTGGCCCTCGGGCTGGCCATTCCCCAGGTCAGTGCTTCTCACTTCATATTCCCTCGTGACTCCCTCCTCTCCCCCTCATGTTGGCTGCTCTTTAGTCTCAGCAAGATACCAAACCGAGGAGGAGACACGGGGTAGTGTCTCAGAGTACTTAACAGTGGCTTGCGGAGCCTGATTTTGAAGCCGGGAGGTCTCCGTAAGCACGTTCGAAAAGGAAGGTTTTCAGGCAGGACTTGATAAAGAGGAGAGAGAGAGAGAGAGAGAGAGAGAGAGGGGCAAGGCTGAGGGATTGAGGGAGAGTGTTCCAGAGTGCTCCACTAACCACAAGAAACGTGGCCACTTGAGTGTTGAGCTGCTTCAACCTCTTCTCTCTGTTGCGTGTGATTTAATCGCTGTATATTATCGCAGCTACGTTTAACACCTTGCATTTATATATATATATATATATATATATACACATATATATATTGCGTTCATATAGTGCCCTTCACGCAGAACACAATAATGATCCTAGCGTTTGATAAAGTGCTTTATCACGTCGTTGATACGTCTTCTAGCGCCTTCACAGGGGGTAGGTATACTGTCTAAGTGGATTGACTTGTGTATTTTTGTGGGCACAAAGTCAAAGTACAAAAAGAATCATTGTCATTTTCTCTCTCTCTCTTTCTTCTCTCTCTCTCTCTCTCTTTCGCCCGGGTCCCCTCTCGGTGTTGCTGACACACAGTTGGTTGGCATCCTTCTCTCCCAGATCCTCATCAATCAGATCAAAGACCAGGTGGAGCTGCAAAAGTACAACAGTCAGCATCGAGCAGACCCCTGGTACTGAACCCTTGCCTCAGGAGCCGACCCCAGTCACTGTAACAGAAGACCAGCTTCGCCTCATCTCAACCTCGCCGCACACTCGCGTGTGCTTGTGTGTCTGTGTGGGTGTGTGTGTGTGTGTCTATGGTGGCTTTATTTATCAAGTGTTTGGGCCTCTATTCACTTTGGCACACATAGAGGGGGAGAGAGAAAGAGAGAGAGCTGCGGTTGCAATCTGGACTCGTTGCGATTGAACTGTTGTGATCCATAACAAAGGCAAAAAACATCTCCTTATTATCTAGCGCCCAGCCCTCCACGGCTCTCTCTGGGCTAGGCGTGTGTCCTCTCTTGGCTCACTGATACTCCTAGGCCTCAGAGACTCTTGTTTATTTCACCTTCAAGCAGATGTTTTATGTGGTCCTTCCTTCCATTTGAAATAAATTTATAGTTTTTTTTAAAAGAAGATATAAATTATTTTTTAAACAAAGGTCTATTTGACACATCTGTGGTTGCTTCGAAGCTTTTTTTTCCACAATGAGCTGCTTCAACCGCTTCTCTCTGTTGCGTGTGATTTAATCACAGTATTTTGAGAGAAAAACTTCTGAGTGCTTGCTGTTATGCAACCTTCCGCTTGTGATGGGAGGAGAGAGGAGGAGGAGGAGAGAGAGAAGATAGTCAAGAATTTTTAGTGCATTGGGCCAGAAATGTGGATTGGTTTTGTTTCTATCAGTCTCTCTGTCTGTCTGGGTGTGTCTCTGTGTCTGTGTGACAGTATGTCTATCTGTGTGTGTCTGGGTGGTGTGTCTGTCTATGTGTGGGTGTCTATCTAGATTTGGGCCAGTCTGTGTGTGGGTCTGTCTATGTGGGTGTCTGTTCAGTGTGTCATTCTGTGTGTAGGTGTGTCTTGTGTGTGGGTATGTTCTGTCTGTATGTGTTAGTGTGTCTGGGTGTGATAGTTGTGACATGGTTGTTGTCTGACCGTGTGTCTGGGTGAGCCAGTAGTTGGGTGAGGAGCTAGTCCATGTGTACACATGGGAGTTGGGGTTGAACTTTCCCCCATTAGAAACACAAGCTGATTTAGGCAGAGATATTGATGTCACCAAACATAGTCCACTGTTCGAGGGTGTGTGTGTGTGTGTATGTTTCTGTCTGTGTGTGAGGGGATGAGGGAAACAGTTATCTTTTCTTAATTCACCTTAGTTGTGTTTCTGTTCAGCGAGTGAGGCCTGAACTCCATCGAGACGTGTGTCTGAGTTCCTCACCCTGTAGGCCTGTGTCAAACGTAAAAGAGTGGGTGGGAGAAGTCAGCCAAGCCAACTTGAATGTGTTTTTTTTTAATTGCTTTTTTTCCTCCCTGAGTTAATTTTTTTTGTAATTATATTTCCTTTCAGAGACCAGACAGATTGAATGCAAACATCTTTTCTAGATTTTGCAATCTTTATTTTTCCCCTAGGTTTAAATGTCACCACTTTCAGTGCCTGCATCTTGGGAGTATCAGGTCTAGTCCTTTGCAAATCTTCCCCCCCCCCCACCACCGAAGTACTGGGTATGTAGTGATAGCTGGTTTGCCGAGGGCAAGAGATAAAAGTTGATCCTCTCAATCAACTCATCCCCTCTTACGAAGAGCATGGTTGAGATAAAGAAATCATTAGTTTTAAATTGTTCTCCTTTTACTCTATCCCCCTCTTCCCCACCCCCAACATCCAATTACTTCTTTAACTCATTGCCAGACAACCATAACAACAACAAAATTACATTTATAGAGCACGTTTCATGTCGGGAGGACATCCCAAGGGGTGGGCAGATAGATAGATTGATGGATAGATAATAATCTTTCCACTGTGTCAACTATAGTTTTATTTTTTTTAATAAATGTAATGTTCATTGTAATGTTGTCTAATCCTGATTTTTTTTTAAGCGGAGGACGGTTTGGGGGGCAGGGGTGTGCGCGTCTATGTGTTTGTCTTAATTTCTTAATTAGGAAATTCAAATGACAACTCTCTGACACCTTCTAGACATCTCAAAGCACTTCACAGAATGTATTGTAAAGTGAATCGATTGTATATTTGTGGGCGAAAACGTGGCAGCCAATTCCGCACAACGGTGTCCCACAAACAGTCGTGGTTTGAAATTACGACTGAAATTACGATTTGAAATCAAGAAAAAAAAAATTCTTGAGGATTATTATCAGGTGTGTTGAGTAAGGAAACTTGTGCAAGGTTTCACCCTGCCAGGAATCGAACCCAGGTCTCTCGTTTGCTTTCCACATCGCTTTCCAGACACCAATCTGCCCAAACTATCAGGCTACTGCTCGCTTCTAGACCTTCCTGTTCGACTGTGCCTTTGGTCACCTTCCTGCCCCCACCCTCCAGCCCTCTCTGGTCCCAACCGCCATCTCGGATGCACATTCCTTGATTGTCAGCGCTTTGGGACGTCCGCACAACGTGAAAGCTGCTGAACAAATGTAATTTGTTGGAGAAACGTTGACATTGCTGGGATGAGACACTGCTGGGACCGTTTCTCAACCTAAAGCGGGAGCTGAGGTGCGGAAAGACACAAAATAAAACCTTCCCATTGGGTTGATAGGGGGCACGTAAGTGGATTGACAAAAGACGAGTGTTGTTGGGTGGGGACTGGTGTTTTCTGGAGGAGGTGAGGTGGGTAATTATTGCCCAGGGGATTCAGGGGGACGGCTGCACTACCAAAGCCAAGCCATCGGTGGAATTTCCACTCGGTATTCCATCAGAAACTCCCTCGGACAACTGTGGGATGGGTAGGGAAGGATAGAATGGGATGGGCAGCTCCTGTTTCTGATGGAAGCTGTTCAGTGATGCTTCACGGAGGCTTGAAGGGGTGAGAATGAATGATTTATGATTTATAATCCTTGAGACGTCCCAAAGTGCTTTGCAGCTGTAAAGTGAATTGGCCGTATACAGTAAAAGCCCGTTTATCCGATCAACCGTAACTTCCGTATAACCAGCATCGTGAAAAAAAAGGTCCGCATTTGATTAACTGGAATTTATCCGGAAAATGCATTGAATTTTTGGCGGGAATTTGTTTTTGTGCGTTTTCGGCCAAATATCCGGCCTGGGCTTTAACCAACATTGGCCAGGTCCCGAGGATGCTGGATAACCGGGCTTTTACTGTATTGTGTGTGTGTGTGTGTGTATGGATGAGGGTGGGTGGTGGTGCTGGAAATTATTTTTTATATAGTTTGATCCACAGTAGAACTGGTTCACTCTCTAAATCCAGCCAGTAACTTTGTTTACAGGCTGCTCTCTCTGGAGAATGGCTGAAGAAGCCTCTGACGTGACTAAAGGCAGGAATCAGCCTGTGTGTGTGTGTGTGTGTGTGTGTGTGTGTGGTCCTGAGATCTTGGCAATCAGACCTAATCCCGCCAGCACTGTGCCTCTCAGCTCCGCGAGAGGCCAGTCAGGCTGGCTACAGTCACGTCAGCTTCCTGTGTGAGCCTGAGACTGCAAACACCGCACGGCTAAAGTTTGTCAGGCATCACGAGCGAACCTGTTTGTCTTTAAAAATGGACGGATTCGAACACTGCCCACTTTTCGCGATGTCATAAAAAATAATCCTTACATTTGCTGCAGCGCCTTTCCCATCAGAGGGTGTCTGAAATTACTTAATACAGTAATAAGAAGAAGGATGATCCTTGCATTTGATATCGCACCTTATCGCATCATTGAAACGTCTCAAAGTGCTTCACGGAATATACCGAAAAGTGGATTGACAATAGTCTGTGGGTGAAATGCGGCAGCCAATTGCGCACAGCAGTGTCCCACAAACCGTCACGGATTGAGTGACAACATTAATTATTTATTTATTGGCTTATATATCTGGCTTCACCTTTCACCCGTGTACCCACTCCTCCTCCATGTGAACCAGCCTAGACACAAGAGACTGGCCGGAGGAGGGTTTTGTTTGCTCTGGAGGGCATTGCAATCAACTACAATAGTTTGCACGTACATCGTGCCCTCCACACAGGGTAACATCTCAGATCACTTGAACCAAGTCCTACAGTATTAAATAATACTAATCACTGTTCGAGATGTCTCAAAGCACTTCACAGAATATACTTTAATTTACTGAATATACTGAATTGACTATTTTTTGTGGGCGAAATGCGGCAGCCAGTTACTCACAGCAATGTGCCACAAACAGTCGTGGATTTCATTTTTGGGGGGAGGGATTATTATTACTCCGAGAAAGCAATTTGCCAATGGACTAACTACTGTTAGTAGTTAGTACTACCAAGTTCCTGCTTGCTGCTGGGTAAGGATATACTGTAAGGGTATATATTTTTCACTGGATATACTGTGACGCAGGTTTAACATAGTGCTTATTATGTAAACCAAATCTAGGACACTTTTTTTAATTACCTCACCACAATTGCTGATGCTGGCAGTACTGGAGAAGTTTGTTAGATAATGGCTGTGTTTCTCTGATGTGTGTATCTGTACTATAATTGTATTGTTTTTGCTTAGTTTGTTGCTAGTTCCCCCCCTACCCTGCCCCTCCCATTTTGTGAGCGAATTATTCATCTCCATCGTTGTTTTCTGTTGTCCTCCACCATTTTGCGTTTCATGGAGTATTCGCTCGTTGTCTACGCCTATCACTTTGATCCCATTTCCCCAGTTCCCTTCTGGAGAAGTTAACTGAACGTGCCTCAGTTGTCCTGTGAGTCCAGTGCAATATACTTTGGAAGGTTGGGTGCTCAAAACTGCCCGCGCTAATCTATGTATTTTCTGTGCTCCAAAACGCTGCCCTGCATGGAAGGCTCTTTATAAGTTGCTGCAAATAACAAGGTGGAAATAACCTCTTTCGTTGATAGGCAAATGGACCTTAAGACGTAACCCAATGTTTGAGTCGGTGACTTTGTGATGTAATCCAATTTATTGCGTGGGTATGATCATTTCTTCTCGTCTCTCTCGGCAAAAGAAAATGCTTTGCAAAACATTGATACTTCTGCTCCGACCTTCCCAACAATCAAACAGCAGCATTTATTATGTTGCCAGATGTTTCATCGCCGAGCCTGCCCTGGAAAGAACTTCAAAACTCTGGCTTTGTATCCGATCGGCCTGATGGATTGCAATCATTTTTTCCAGTCCTCGCACACTCCTATGTTTCCATCGACAACATTCCCCTTTAACAAAATGGGTCCGACCGAAATTTATTTCAGTAATGAATTGCTATGTTATTTTTAGAAGTGCGCTCGACTTCCAACGGGCAGCTAATTCTCGTTTAAGAGGAAGTGGGTGGTAGGAACTATGTAAATAACGGAGGAGGTTACAGCTCCTATTTATGGTGAACCTGCTGAGTAGAACTTGCTAAAATATTCATCCCACTTAGCAGGGACTAGAGGTTCTGAATGTAACAGAGCAGTGTTGCTGCTTGCAGTTGTTTCAGAACATGGTCGCTCAGTTTGAAATAACTGCAGTGAGTATTGCCGTGGTTAGCGTGTTCATCTCGCAAGCGAAAGGACCCAGATCCGATTCCTGGTTGGGGCTGAATCTTGGGCAGGTTTCCTTCCTCCACCGCACGCCTCTGTTTACCGAGCGGCAAGTGGGAACCTGGTTGTTAGTCGATTGGCGGATTGCTTTCTAGGGGTAATAACCCTCCCTCCCCCGCCTTCCGCTCCTCCCCTCCAAAAATAATACGTAGTCACTCAATCCCCGACTGTTTGTGGGACACTGCCGTGTGCAATTGGCTGCCACGTTTCACCCGCAAAATTCAGTCAACCCGCTTTACGATCGTAAAGCGACTTTGAGACGTCCCAACGATGTGATAAAGCACTGAATCAAATGCAATAATTATTCTTATTTTTCAGTCAGGGCCTTGCAATCGGCTTTCTTTTATTGTCTTAGAGTAACTTTTCCCTCTCTTTCCATTACAAAATGCTTTTTATTCGAGTTGCCTTTGAGTTGGAAGCAAAAAAATCAATAATCACTTTGATTTCCCTCAACGACTGAAAAAGTAAAGGCAATCTGCAAACCTGTAGCGTTTTGGATCGAGCACTCGCCTCCCAAGCCAACAAAATACCCTGAGGGCAGGATTGGGCTGCATTTGATGTACAGTAGTGCTTTTCACGTCTTCTAGACGTCTCAAAGCGCTTCACAGAACATGAAAGTGAATTGACTGTATATTTGTGGACGAAACGCGGCAGCCGATTGCGACGGCAGCGTCCCGCAAATTGTCGTGGATTGAAAATGACCAATTCATTTATTTTTCTCTCTTGAGGGATTATTATCAGGCGTGTGGAGTAAGGAAAACTTGCCCAAGGTTTCGCCCTGCCTGGAATCAAACCCAGATCTCTCACTTGCAAGGCGAGAGCTCTAATCACTGAGCGACAGGTCTCCTGCTCCCTTGACCCCATCCCTACCCTCTCCTTGCCTCCCAGCTCCTACCCCCCACTACCAACAGAACTTGTTAACCTCTCCCTGTCCACTGGCACCACACCCATTACCCTAAACACAGCCATCGTCACCCCTACACTAAAATATAATCCCGGATCCATTTCTCCTCTGCAACTACTGGCCCATTTCAAACCTTCCGTTTATATCAAAGATAATGGAACGAGTCTTTGCTTCCCGGCTTCGCTCTGTCCTCTCTCCCAGCGTTCCCTCCATGAACCTCTCCAATCTGGGGTTTGTGCCGTGAACTCGTCACCTCGGCCGCTAACATTATCACCTTTCAGGGCTGCGCTCTTTGCCTGACTGAGAGCCAATTCGAAACCCAGGTGTCCTTTGTGACCCTCAGCTATCCTTGAAACCCCACATTGATGCGTGATCCGCACCGCCACAACATGATGCTGCCAGTGCCTGAGGCGCGGAGGCGCTGACGTGAGCCAATCAGGAGGGCCTCAGTCTTGCTGACGTTCGGCTGAAGGAAGTTATCCCTCGTCCGGGTCTCAATGTTGGCCAGACAGGGAGTCAGAGCGCCGCTAGGCCTGGGGTTCAGGGTGGAAGCGGAAAGGTAGAGTTGGATGTCATCCGCATACACGTGGAAAGGACAGCCTTTTCTTTCCAAAAAACACCCCCCTCTCTTATTGCAGAAATCTATTTTTGCTGCAGTTCAGTTCCCCCACATTTTGCTTGTTACCAGACACTTCTCTAAACCTTTACAATTGCAGATTAAGAACTATTGAAAATTGGGTAACGTGAGATTTAATCCCACAGTAACTATGGGGCAGTGAATGGAGAGAGATCAGCTCTACAAACATGAACAGATGCTTAGTTTCCATCACCACATTAGAAGGAGACTGAATAAGTAGTGGCTTGAGAACAATTCTGAATGATACAATAACAACAATAATAATCCTTGCATTTGATGTAGCAATTTATAACCTTATTGAGGCATCTTAAAGCACTTTGCAGGATATCCTGGCCAGCAGCCTAGTTTATCCTGCTATTGGAAGAATTTTTTTTTATAATTCGGAAGAGAAATCTACACTTATTTTTTGCTCCTCACCATCGGCAGACAGGCTTTCAGACCACCTGCCTCCAATCTCTCAAACTCCATCCTGGAGTCCCCCCCCCCCCCCCAACTCACCCCTTACCTCTCACCCCGTTCGTTCAAAGTCCTTCACAACACCTTCCTCTTGGGCAGCATTTTTGGTCATTTTCCTCCTCTCCGCCCCCTCGGCTCCCACCCCCACCAGTGCAGGTCCCAAGCCATTATTGTTAAGCGCCTCAGGACGTCCTCACCATGCAATATAGACTTCACTCGCCATGCTTTGCCTTTTGCCAACCTACTACTTTCTGGAATTAGGTAAGAAGGATGTGTCCCTCCAGGGAGACAGAGTGCACATCGCATTCCAATCATCTAGCTCCGGGATTTCCATGTGTAGGTGGGATGCAAGGAATTCTCAGCTTGGTTTGATTACTCTTAAGCAACAGTGTCAGACACTCAGCTGATCCAAAAAATATATAGAAATGTAAATTGATGTTGTATCATTCTGGGTGGCTGTAGATGTTTCCGGTCGGGGGAGTATTTTCACTTCACTTCAGTCAATTCACTTTACAGTAAATTCTGTGAAGCACTTTGAGCCCTCCTCGCCGGTCTCCCCGCCACCACAATCCACAAAATCCAGCTACAACAACAACAACAACAAATTACATTTATAGAGCGCCTTTCACGTCGGGAGGACGTCCCAAGGCGCTGCACAGAAGGCGTGTGACCCGAGCTGGGAGGGGAGTGTTTGGGAAGGGGTGAAACACGAAGGGGAGGTAAAAGAGTTTGGGGTGGAACAAAAGGCACGATCGAAGAGGAAAGTCTTCAAACCGGCCTTGAAAGAGGAAAGGGAAGAGACGAAACGGAGGGATTGAGGGATGGCATTCCATAAGGTGGGAGCGGAGAAACTGAAGGCCCGGCCTAATTCAAAACTCAGCCGCTCGCATACTCACCCGCACCAAGCTTCGCTCCACCATTACCCCAGTCCTTGCCAGACATCACTGGCTCCCTGTCTTTGAGAGGATCGACTTCAAGATCCTCACCCTTGTTTTCAAGCCCCTCCACTCCTCTACACCCCCCCTACCTCTCTCCTCAAACCAGCTCCCGTTGCCTTCGCTCCTCTGGGTCTGGCCTCCTCCATGTCCCCCCGAATCCTCCGCTCCACCCTCGGTGGCCGTGCCTTCAGCCACTACGCCCCGAGGCTCTGGAACTCCCTTCCTCACTCCCTTCCTCACTCCCTTCCTCACTCCCTTCGCCTCGCTCCCTCTCTTCCCAGCTTCAGGTCCCAGCTAAAGACCTTCCTCTTCGACCGCGCCTTTGGTCACCTTTCTCCCCCTGGCTTGGTTCCCGGGATCCGCTATTGTGAATCGCTCTGAGACGCCAGCCGGCGTGGAGGGCGCAATATAAATCAAAGTTGTCGTTGTTGCTAAGACATGAAAAGCGCTGTATCAAATGCAAGGATTATTACTTTGCAACTGAGACGCCCTGCATTTTGTGAGTGTGTGAGTGTGTGTGAGAGTGTGGGAAAGGTGCGGAGGAGGGCGAAACAACACACGGTTTCATCTGGGTGATTTCTGACATGCAGTCAAAGATCTGACTTTTACGGAAGGCTGGCTATTTATGTGAGGGATGGGGGTCATAAGAGGGTTTGGAAAGGTTTTTGTTGTGTGTGTGCGTGCGTGTATGACGAGCTAAAGAGGGGGGGGGGGGGGGGTCGCCTAGTAAATGTATGGAGGGGCCTGAAAGGGGGGCACACACATACACACACAGACACTAACTCACTCACTCACTGGCTATGAGTTTGCCTGTGTTATTTTGGAGTGTGAGTTAGTTGGTTGAGGTGGGGGAGGGGTCTTGCTCTGCCTTCTCTCTCTCTCTCTCTCTCTCTCAACCAAGTGAATCCCATGAACAAAGGCAATTGATGTCGACCAGGCAGTGAAAGAGAGGAAAAATGGGAGGGAGGGGGAAAGGAAAAATATACATAAATATATTTAATGTGTGTGTAGTGCCCGAGAAAGTTTGCATTAACTTGTGAAAGTGGGAATAAAGCTAATGGTGGACTGGAGTGGTGGTCAAGTCAACACACTCTGGGGAGAGTTCCAAGAAGGGGAGTGAGCCAGAGAGAGAGACAGACAGATAGGAGGAGAGGGGGGTTAGGGTGGGGGAGAGAAATCTCCACTTGGTTTCAAATTACATTCGTTATCTGT
>CM068746.1:37986291-38168626 GCA_035084275.1 Hydrolagus colliei
AAGCTGGGGAGACCAAGCTGAGGAGACCTGTGTTCAAATCCAGGGAGGTCAGGTCGAAAGTTTCCTTACTCCACACGCCTAGTAATAATCCTTCCTAAAAAAACCACAATAATAAAATTGGTCATTTCAATCCACGACTGTTTGTGGGACACTGCTGCGCACAATTGGCTGCCACGATTCGCCCACAAATATACAGTCAATTAACTTTACAGTATATTCTGTGAGGTGCTAAGGGACGTTGATAAGATGTGAAAAGCGCTAGATCAAATGCAAGGATTATTATTATTATTGCATAGAGCACCTTATCACATCATGGAATGGACAATTAAATTGACTACAATGTGAGACCAGAGCATTGGTATTGTGACTAGGTGAAGTAAACCAGATCATGTGGCTTCTTTGCGCAACCAAAAAGGAAACAATTTGAAGGCGTTCGAGATGACACCTGTGATGGGGCTGTGATAATATTGGTGACGTTCGTGAAGATTTGGATGAGACATTAAACTGAGCTCCCATTTGCTTGTTCGGGTGGACGGTAAAAATACCATGGCACCATTCGAACAGAGAAGAGTGTCCTGGCCACCAAATCCCCCAAATCAAATTGTTCATTAATTTCATGGCTGTTTGTGAGATACTGCTCATAGAACACTGTAATCAGGTAGGGTACTAGGACTTGCACATTCATATAGATTTACAGAAACAGCAAGGAGTGAGAAAAGGGCCTGTGGCCCATTAAGCTACTCCCCTCAAGAGAATCCCCCTACACAATACTCAAAGGACTTCACAAGGAATTGACTGTAAATTGTGAGTAAACATAGCAGCCAATTAGACACAGCACAACTGACATGAAGTGAGTGGCAGCAACAACAACTTGCATTTATATAGCGTCCTTCATTTTGGGTAGAGGCTTGGAGTGCTTCACAACAATGGTGTTTGAAATTGAGCCGGGGAGAATGTGATCTTCGGATGTAACCTGAAGACAAGGGAAGAGGAGGAGAGGCGGAGGGATTAGGGCAGGGTGTGGCAGAGGGTCGGTCACGGTGGCTGAAAGTCTGGCCGCCAACGGTGCAATGGAGGGGTTGAAGGACACGCAGAAAGACCGGTGTGGTGTGAGGAAGACAGCGTGGTACGGAATGCCGTGGCATGAAGTGATTTGGAGAGTCAGAACCTTGAAATTCTGCGACATGTGGCCTTTGGAGCTCGGTCAGGACTGGCGTAATCAAGGGTGACCAATTTTATCCGAAGGCTTATTGGCCAGGACACTGGGAGAAAAACCCTTTTCTGGAAAATCTAAAAATTTGCAAGAGAAATTTCTACCTTCCGTCATCTGGATCTGTACAAATATAGTAACATTTAATTGACTGCAAAAAATCACACGTTCATTATGTTTTGAGCTGTATAATACTCGTTACAATTGGTGACAGATATGTAACTCCTGGCGAGTCTGATAGGACAGGTTTTAGGTGATGAATTACGCGTATCGCACAAAATGTGCTTTGACGCAACACAGAAAAATGACTTTCCTCTATTTTGGTACCAACGAACTAACTAGGCAGCAACAACAACAACAGCCTTCATTTGTATCAGGACCCCTCATGCAGGGTAGCATCCCAGAGCACTTTCAGTGGCGGAGCACACCTCTGAGCCAGGGGAGGTTACTGTAGGCATGATCGAAGACGAAGGTCTTCAGGTGTGACCTGAAGATGGGGAAGGAGGGAACAAGACAGAGGGATAGAGAGAGAGAGTTCCAGAGTTTTGCGACGTAGTGGCTCAAAGTGTGGAGTGGAGGACAAGAGACGGTTGTGAAGTATTACTTTGGATGGTGTCATTCTCGCTGGACTCAAACCTTGCTACTTTCTCCCAGGGCTGAGGAACGCTCCTGGCTGCTGGAATGTTATCCAGCCGCTGCTGTGCGCCATCTATATGCCAAAATGTGAAAATGGCAAAGTCGAATTGCCCGGTCAGGTGATGTGTCAGATCACCCGCCGCCCCTGTGCCATCGTACAGAGAGAGAGAGGGTGGCCAGACTTCCTGAAATGTACGACCGATCGCTTTCCTGAAGGATGCTTGGTAAGTGGGTGAAAGGAACGAGTGGGAGTATCAGCAACAAGTGGGAATATTAAAAAAAAATCTCTGTGATAGATTGTGTTTGTAGTTTTCAGGCATTTATTTAACCATGTCAGGAAGCAGACATGAAATGTGGGCCTTTCGTTACTGATCAATCATTAGACTTGTGCAGTGTAACCCAATACTTGAATGACGTGGCTCTCTAATACATTGACCACAGAGACTTGGCTCTCTGGTGCATTGGCTAAAGAGTATTGGCTCTACTTTGCGTTAACCTCGTAAGATTGGGCTCACTGGTACATTAGCAACGGATTTAACAAATGTTTCCAAATACTTTTGTCTTTCTCTTCAGAATGAAGTCCAGAACATCAAGTTCAACAGCTCCGGTCGCTGCGAGTCGCCTCTGGTGAGGACGGAGAATCCGAAGAGCTGGTATGAGGACGTGGAGGGCTGCGGGATTCAGTGTCAGAATCCCCTCTTCACTGACGATGAACATGATGCCATGCACATCTACATCGCCATCTTTGGCTCCATCACTATATTCTGCACCTTCTTCACACTGGTGAGTGTTGGTCCGGTTTAATCACAGAATCTTATAGCACAGAAGGAGGCCATTCGGACCACCGTGGCTGAGTCAGCTCTTTGAAAGAGTGCGAACCAACTGGTCCCACTTCTGCATTGACTGGGACAAATCAGGAAACATTTCCGGTGGATAGAGAGATTGCCAAAATCAGCCTTAGCGCGACATCAAGGTCCCTGAAATTTCCTAAGGTCTCAGCCACTCTGCTCTCACCCTCTGGAACTCCGTCTAGCAGTCCCACGAATATACAGTCAATTCACTTTACGGTATATTCTGTGAAGCGCTTTGAGACGTCGATAAGATGTGAAAAGCGCTATATTAAAAGGAAGGATAATTATCATTACCTAACCCAAAAATGCTTCACTGAATAAACTGTAAAGTGAATTGGCTGTATATTTTGTTGGTAAAATTGCACTGAATTACCATCAGTTAAAACTGAGAGTATAAATGTTTTGGCAGGACTTCTGTCCTTCCTAGAGTTGTTTACAAAGCACTCTGGAGACCACTGGTGTCAGCTGAAAGGTACAATGCTTGATTGGGTTGGAAGGCTTCATTGATTTGTTGTATTGTTGTATTGCATTGTGTTACTTTGGCACTGCCCATGTGATTTTGCATGTCCTGGTTTGCATTGCGATGTATTTTGGGGTCCAAAATGCAGCTCTTGCGACAGAATTGTGTAACTATTGAATGCTGTCGATAACTGTGTGTGCGGCGGGCTGATCAGGAAGCCGTTTCGATGGATCTCATTCCAGGCATGTTGGAGTGCAGTTCTGGTAGATAAATAAAGTGCATAGTGCCTATTAAACATTCACAAACCCGATACTTGTTGTTTGTAGCTTCCTGCTCTCTGCCCAGTTTCCTAGTTTTATCATTGATTTTCCCTGTGTGTGTTTCTGCGTGTGGTTGATTTTGGTTTAGGTCACGTTTGTTGCTGACTGGAGGAATTCGAACCGCTACCCCGCCGTCATCTTGTTCTACGTTAATGCCTGTTTCTTCATCGGAAGCATTGGCTGGCTCGCGCAGTTCATGGATGGGGCGCGGAAGGAGATTGTGTGCAAAGCGGACGGGACAATGCGACTCGGAGAGCCGACGTAAGCTTGCATTGTTTTGTTGATTTAAAAGCTCTGCCATGTTATTAGGCAGTGGCATCCTGGTTCATTTGGTAGCAGTCTCGTCTCTTGAGTCTGATCGTTGTGAGCTCAAGCATCACGTCAGGACTTGGAATCACATTGTCTAAGCTGACACTCCAATGCAGTGCTGGGGGCATGTGTGCTGTCCTTTGGATGAGATGTTAAACTGAGCTCCCACCTGTTTATTCAGGTGGACATTAAAGATCCCTTGGTACTATTCCTATCAGAAGAGAGTTTCTCCTGGTGTCTTTGCCAAAAATCCCCTACAAAAAATTGGTAATTCACTCAAATCCATGGCTGTTTGTGGGGCCTTGCTGTGTACAAATTGGTGGCTGTGTTGCATCCACAGAATGCACAGTAAATCCACTTTACGGTATATCTTGGGAAGCGCTTTGAGACGTCTCGATGATGAGATAATACGCTATATCAAAAGCAAGCATTATTATTTATTATTATCTTTTAATCCCATTTCCTTGTTTTGCCTGCAAATGTCTTTATATCCTTATTTCTCCAGTATTTATTTCTCGAGTATCTGGCTCTTTTTTAAATTCACCTTTAAAGTAAAAGACACGATCAAGCTCAGCAATGCCAGATGCATCCCCCCACCCACCCCACCATTGGTTGAAATGCAATTGGCTGCCATGTTTTATCCACAAAACACACAGTGACTACACTTTACAGTATATACCGTAAAGCACTTTGAGATGTCTTGAAGGCAAAAGGGGTTATACCAAATGCAAGGATTATTATTTATATATATTTATTTATTGTTGCTCATCAACTCTTATAGACAGGTTTACACTTCAGCTGTGGTAACTTGGATCAGGTACCTGAGCATCTGTGAAATCATTACCATCCCCAGTACTACACCCCCGATCTCACTCCATCAATGTAATTTTTCACTGATGTCTGTAGGTTCCCACTTGCATGTACTATGTCTGCATCCCCAGCTGTCACCAAGTTGACATTTCCCTGTCACTCTGCTCTCTCCAACAGGTCCAATGAAACTCTCTCCTGCGTGATAATATTTGTCATCGTCTACTATTCACTGATGTCTGGGGTGATCTGGTTTGTGATGCTGACCTATGCTTGGCACATGTCATTCAAGGCTCTCGGCACCACCTACCAACCCCTGTCTGGAAAAACGTCCTACTTCCACCTGGTCACCTGGTCCATCCCATTCATTCTCACCGTCACCATCCTGGCTTTGGCTCAGGTAATCTGTAGATCCTGGGGTGAGAATCAACTGTGCACATTTGAGGTGATTCAGGCTGGGAGGACACCCTCAGATCTGCGATTGTGAAAGAAAGCTCTTAAGATTCTCTACATAAGCCAAGTTAAATGGAGCTCTGTAGCGTATTGGTGAGAGCACTCACCTCGCGGACCTGGGTTCGATTTTGAGTGGACCTGGGTTCGATTCCCGGACAGGGTGAGACTTTAGGCAAGTTTCCTCACTCAACACATCTGTTTACCTAGCAGTACAGTAAGAACCCAGTCTATTGGTGGATTGCTTTTCATTCACAAAAATAATGAATAATAATTTGGTCACTCAATCCACTACCGTTTGTTTGCATCACTGATATGCGCAATTGGCTGCTGCGTTTCACCCACAAAATACACAGTTAATTCATTTTATTCTGTAAATTCTGTGAAGCACTTTGAGACGTCTCAGCTACGTGATAATGTGCTATATAATATACATGTATTATTATTAATGCTTTCCCCTCTTGGTTGTGTTCTCTAGGTGGATGGAGACTCTGTGAGTGGGATATGCTTTGTTGGATACAAGAATTATCATTTCCGAGCAGGATTTGTCTTAGCTCCCATTGGATTGGTTCTGTTGGTTGGTGGCTATTTCCTTATCAGAGGTATGGGAACATTGGCTTCTGCTCCATAAAAGCACAGCACAAGTCAATAACAGACTGAGGCGAATGCACTGAACAGCCGAGATATGTGCACTTGATGTACTTGCATTACCAAACTGCCCACTTCCACTTACAGTTGCAAACTAGAGTCATGTTTAACGCAATAAATCCAGTTTGGAAACATCATGTTCAGACCCCATATGAACAAATGTGCCATAGCCGCAGCCTCTGAAGGACAGAGTGACTGAATCAATGGGAGGAGTGTGAAAGTATTTTGCCACATTGGAAGGGAAGGAGCACATAGCTGTCCCCCCGATATCATTATGATCACTCCGAAAGGGATTGCTGGTTCTGTACTGTGATCCAAGCTCTTTCTGTGGATACCCTGCATGTTCGACTCAGACTTTTCTATGTTCGTTTTATTGATATTTTACAGGTGTCATGACCCTGTTTTCGATCAAAAGTAACCACCCTGGGCTCCTGAGTGAGAAGGCGGCCAGTAAAATCAATGAAACAATGCTGCGCTTGGGTAAGAGATCTTCAATACTAGAGCAAATCTAAGGGTCACATCATATTGCCGTGTGACTGGTCCTGATAAACATGCCGTTACTTTAGGAAAGGAACAAGCTACTAGCTTAGATCAGGATGGTCCAACCTTATGGCTATGGAAGGCCGGGTGCCCTATTTGAGAAAGTCTGCAGGCCGCATAAGTAATATTTTTCTGTTTTCCTTCCAAAAATATAAGATTTATGGATTACAGAGTGAGCAGGAATGCCTGATGAAATAGAGTGGGGGGGAAGGGGATAACTATGGTGTGCCGATTAGCCCCTCTGGCCTAGATTGTTTAGCACAGCATATGAGGCCAAATAAATAAATAATTACAATTCTATCCTTCGGCATGGCAGGACGACACATTGCGGAACCTTTCCTCAGATGAGTTGGGTAGGATGAGTGCTTGATAGAGCGTGTTGTACCTGGATTGTGGAACGAGCTGGTTCAAGGTCTGAATGGCCTCTTCTCAAATTATTCTGGGTTCTTTTGAGCTTGGAACAGAATTTGTTTGCTTTCATGATGTTTTCTTCTCATCACCTGTGTCAAGCACTTTGGGAGCTTTTTGTTGTCACGCATCATGAACATAAGAATTCTAGACCAAGGTCCACCTAGTTTGCCTTCCACCATCCTGGTAGTCACATGCACATGTCATCTTGCAAACTTTACTCTATCCCCAAGATATTATTTCCTAAACGAAATGATCTAATTTGCTTTGAAAATAATCAACAATTTGCTTCTAACGTCTCTCTAGGGAGCCTGTGACTACTCACTTGCTGAAATGGTGTTTCCACAGAATCCCAATTAAGTACCCCTGTGGATACACACAATGGAGATCAGTTAACTCGGCACAAACCAGGACCTGGCTTGTATTAGCTCAGCTGCTCACTGAGTGAACTCGCTCAGTAGTACCTGTATTACAGTACTATGTTTAATTGTTGATTTTTTTTATTTTCAGGTATTTTTGGATTCCTTGCTTTCGGATTTGTCTTCATCACGTTTGGCTGCCATTTCTATGACTTCTTTAACCAGGCAGATTGGGAGAGAAGCTTCCGCGAGTATGTCCTGTAAGTGGCCTCATCTCAGTCCCACTCGGAGTATAGAGCAACCCTGTAGCTGCACATACTTTATCTTTGTATAGAGATTAAAGTTGCTCTGCACAACTTGGGACAGTGTGGGTAATAATAATAATTCTTGCGTTTGATATAGTGCCTTATCACTTTGTTGAAAAGTTTCATAGTGCAACGTGCGCATGTGTTATCAATCAAATCGATCAAAATCAAACAAAACTTACATTTACATAGCGCCTTTCATATCGAGAGGACGTCCCAAGTCGCTGTACAGTTAGGTAGGGACAAGAGCGGGTCGGGGTGAAGAAGAGTAGGAAGATTGACTGTTTATTTGTGGGCGAAACGTGGCAGCCAAATTACACAGCAGTGTCCCACAAACAGTCATGGAAGTGGAATTAGGGCAAAAGGGGGGGAAAGATGGCAAGAGGAGGGGTCGGTGTAGGGGGAAGGAGAGCAGGAAAGCTGACTATATTTATGGGTGAAATGCAGTAGCCAAATTGTGCACAGCAGTTTATTTTGGATAAAGGTAAAAGGACTACATTAGGCTACATTAGGCTCGCTTTAATCTCTTCCCCATCCCTGTTGTTGAGTATTAAGGTGATGCTCACTGTCTCCTGTGAAGATTGATATTGTCTTAGATGCTGTAGGGTTAGTGTTCTTGAAGAACGAAACAGACAATACATGAAGAAAGAACACTCAAATGAGCTACTAGAAGGTTACTTTTGCATTGTAATTAAAGGCACTAAAATTATACTAACTTGATGTTGAAACCCTTTCTGAACAATCTGTGGAAAAAGACTTCCTGAATTGCCATGGCAACTATTAGTTGGGAATGGATCAGCTGAGGAACTCATAATACAGTTGTACAGTGCTGTGAGATGTTATCCATCCAGAAGGGCGGTATATCAATGCAAACTGTTGTTGTGGTGTAAATCCTCAGTTAACATATTTTTACGTTTATTAATCAGAATTTCCAAAGGTGTTGAAAGAATGATATCATAATGCTGCAGGAAACCCAGTAACCTCTGTCTGAAAAGGTCTTAATTAACTTGCATGTACTATCTAGGACTGCCTCCTTTTAAACATCCATGCAAAACCAGCCAAATTGTTCTGTTGCTATGGTTGCCATTATAAATTAGGCAGCTGTGATTACCGTTACATTCAGTTATTAATAATAAGTTATTTGATCCAGAGCTTAATGCGTCATCGAGACATCTCAAAGTGCTTCACTACATATAGTGTGAAGTGGATTTAAAACAAAGTTGAAAGTATCTTTTATTGCTTGAATAGCTTTCCAATTGTTAATGGACTGGCTTTGTGTTTCCATACTCTATGCTTGTTTGTGTGTGTGGATCACACCAGTTCTAGCCATATCCCACTGGCTCCCTACAATAGATCGATATAATCGAATAGATCGATATCAAGATTCTCATGCTCATCTTCAAATCCCTTCATGTCCTGGCACCTCCCTACCTCTCGGACCTACTTACTCCCAACCCACTACCCGATTGCCTCCACTCTACCGCTCTGGTCTCTTTCTTGTCCCTCGTGCCCTCCGTTTCACAGTTAGACTTTCAAATACTACACCCCAAAACACTGGAACACTCTCCCTCAATCTTGCCATCTTCCCCCTCGTTCACCATCGCCAGGTCGAAGAGCTGAAGACCTTCGTCTTCGACCATGCTTCAGTCACCTTCTCTCCCCCTGGCTAGGCGTCATACTCTGCCACTGTCAAGCTCTGGAGTGCTATCCTGTGTGAGGGGCACTATAAACATGCAAATTGTTGTGTGTATTTGACCGTTTCATGTTGTTTCCCAGGTGTGAGGCTAATGTGTCTATTGCTGAACAGACCAATACGCCCATTCCTGAATGCAGCATCAAGAATCGGCCTAGTCTTCTGGTGGAGAAGATCAACATTTTTGCCATGTTTGGGACGGGCATTGCTATGAGCACCTGGGTGTGGACCAAAGCTACCGTCCTGATCTGGAAAAGGACCTGGTTCAGGTAGGAGAAGCCAATTTCTAGTCAGATTCAATGCATTGATGAGCGCCAAACACTTGCTTCTTAATAGAAAAGAATTAAGATGAATTAGAAATGAGACTGCCAGGTTTTTAACATTTTTTGTGATCCTTAATAATTTTTCCCATTCTCTTCCAAAGCCAGTTAACAATATAATAATAATCCTTGCTTTTGGTATAGCACCTTATCATGTCTTCTAGATGTCTCCAAGCTCTTCACAGAATATACTGTAAAGTGAATTGACCGTATATTTCTGGGCAAAATGTGGCAGTTAATTGTGCACAGCAGTGTCCCACAAACAGTTGTGGATTTCTCTCCGGGAAAGCAATCTGCCAATCGACTAACAACAAGATTCCACTTACGGCTAGGTAAACTGAGGCATGTATAGTAGAAACATGCCCAACATTTTGCCGTGCCAGGAATCAAACCCATATCCTCTAGCTTGCGAGGCAAGTACGCTAACCACTAGGCTATAGAACTCTACAAGACAAGCTGTTCCAGGCTTTCCAGAATCCTAACAATAGCAGTAGGGGAAAGAACCCTACATTTTCTCTACTGCTTTCCATTCTCCACTCAATGCTGTCCGCTCAGCTCCTACCTACAATAGCCCAGCCATGATCAAACAAGACCATACAGGAATGACTTTCCACCAGTAAATGGCGCCATGCATTGTTGTTTCAGAGCATATTTCCAGTGTCTAGTAGCACTAATGGACTTCATCAGAAGGAAATGTGTTTAATAGTTATTGTGGTGTATTTTTCTTGTGCAATTCCTGTATAATTTATGGTAGCAAACGTTTCGAAAGCATAACGTTTTTTTTAAAAAAAGCACAGACAGCATGAATTCATTAAAGGTAGGCTTTTTTATTTGGAGGTGGTTCAGCGAGGTATCTGACACATGTAGAAACCCACCACCATGCTTAAGAGTATCCAAACCAAACTGAGAATTCCATGCATCCCACCTACACATGGAATCCTAGAAATAAATTGTTGGAGTGGATTGGTGGGTTGGCAAGAGCCAAGGCTTGGGGACCCCAGTGTGTGTGATGGGGCAACCGATGGGAGTCTATCCAAATAATAAATCCCATAGTTTGTCATTAATAGCGCTGTCTGGCCTGCTTGTGGAAAGTTTTGAAGATGTGGCTGATTAGATGGCCCGGGAAATGTAATTAGTCAATACAGTAAATTCCATAATGAGAAAAATGCAAAATACTGCAGATGCTGGAAATCTGAAACAAAAACAAGATCGCTGGGAACACTCAGCAGGTCAGGCAGCATCTATGGAGAATCTGTATTTCCCCTCAGCAAACAACAACAAAACTTACATTTATATAGCGCCTTTCACGTCGAGAGGACATCCCAAGGCGCTGTACAGTCAGGTAGGACAAGAGCAGGGTGGGAAGGATCAGGGTAGGATGAAGAATAGTAGGAAAAGTAACTGTATTAGTGGGCGAAACGCGGCAGCCAAATTGCGCACAGCAGTGACCCACAATCAGTCACGGAAGTGGGACTAGGGGCAAAAGGGGGTAAAGAAGCAAAAGGGGAGGGGTCGAGGCAGGGGGAAGAAAAGCAGGAAAGTCGACTGTATATTTGTGGGCGAAACGCGGCAGCCAAATTGCGCACAGCAGTGTCCCCACAAACAATCGCGAAAATGGGGCCAGGGGAGAAAGGGGGGTAAGGGGGGGAGAGGGAGGGAAAGGTGGGATGGGTTAGGGTTAGGGAGGAAGAGGGGGGAGAAAGGGGGGCAAGGAAGAGAGGGAGGGAAAGATGGGAGGGGGCAAGATCAGGAAGAGGGAAGGAAGGGAAAAAGGGAGGAGAGAAAGTGGGGAAAGGGAGTGAGGGAAGAAGAAGATGGGGGCAGGGGTGGGGGGAATCAAACAACAATAATAAACAACAAAAGCAATAATATTAACAACAAAAACAGCAATAAACAATAACCAACCTCAGCTTCATCCCCTAATGCCCCGGCGTCAATGATTTTCAATCCCAGCATGACTCTGAGCTCTTCTTCCACCGCCTACACCTCCACACCCACTTTTTTGGCCATGATGCCTCACCCGTACATTGGACTTCTTCTTCCACCTCCATAGTAACAATGTTAATTCAGAAATCTGGTAACAAACCCACACATCCACCCTATCAAGAAGCCTGTTACCATGAAGGTACTGTATTGGTCTATTTTGTGCTTTCAGAATTATTGGTCGGAGTGATGATGAGCCAAAACGAATAAAGAAAAGTCGAATGATCGCCAAAGCATTTTCAAAGAGGAAGGAGTTGCTGAAAAACCCGGAGAAGGAGCTGTCATTCAGTATGCAGACAGTCTCTCATGAAGGACCAGTGGGTCAGTATCTATTGGGATAAAGTTAGTTAGTGGACAAGTGCTGGCTTTTACATTACACATGAAGCATGAGGAGGGCTCCAGCATGCGTCTTCATTAGAGCAGAGAAGAAGATAGAATTAAGAGCAACAAAACATCTATATCCAATTAGGGACACAGCGAAAGGTTAGATTTCAATAGAATCATAGAATCCTTTGAAGGAGGCCATTTAGCCCATCACACCAGTACCAACTCTTTGAAAGTGTTATCCAATTAGTCCCACACCTCGTTCTTTCCCCATAGCCTTGCAGTTTTTTTTCTTTTCAAGTATATATCCAATTCCCTTTTGAAAGTAACCCATAAAGCGAATACGATCAGTGAGAGAGTTAGGGTTCCCACATTAGTTAATGAGTCAGTTAACATGGCAAGAGTGACCGCTGGTTTTGAATTGCCATTGTATAGTCCATGTTATTAACAATGGTTACAGTATGTACCTTGATGACAGGTCAATAATGTCCTGATGACTAGAAGCCAGAACTTGCAGCTGGCAATGAAACTTACCCAAAGTAATAGACATTTACTGCCAAACTGATACTGAGTATGAATCAACATGGCACAATGACCCAAAGAGTTATGCTCGCATTTTATCCAAATGGAGCTGAATGTTCCCATAAGTTTCCAAAGTTGAAAGGTAATATTCTGTATTGTTACACCGAAGTGTAGCTTCTGTCAGAACGAAACGCTAAGTTGTGTTTATTGTTACTGGAATGTCTGATTCATACTGGGGCATGGTTCCATTGATGCCAGAAACATTTTAGGATCTTAATCTTTTCCAAGGTATCTTTCTTCACGCTGGACTTAAGCAACCGTTGGGGGTAGGAATGGTTATATCTCATTTGAGCCTGATCCTGTGTGTGACTGTTAACCACATACAGTAAAAGCCTGTTTATCCAGCACCCTCGGGACCTGGCCAATGCCAGTTAAAGCACATGCCGAAAACACACAAAAAAAATTGTGCCAGATAAATTCCGGTGAATCGAATGCAGACCTTTTTTTTGAGGTGTCGGTTATAAGGAAGTTACAGTTGATCAGGTCACGGATAAACTGGCTTTTACTGTACATAGTTTCGTCAGAGGGCAGGGCACTGCAATTAAGAAGAAGATCACTGGCAATATTTTCCCTCCCCCAGGTGTTTCGCCAACCCCCACTCATAGTCCAATTCTAATGAGCCCACTGTCTGAGATCAGATAGCTCATCACAGACGAGCAATTTGTTCTGGTTGGCTGAGTTTTACTTTCAAGCTGTGCCTTTAGAAACCAATCTAATAAATATGTAAAAACATGCATTTTTTTAAAAAAAACCTTGCTTACACAGGTGAGATTCCATTGGACAAATACAAATATTTCTTATTTAAGTAAAATGTTCGCCCACAAATACACCTTCAATCTACTTTACGATGTATGCCTTGATATGCTTTTGGAGGTCTCAACGACGTAATACGGCGCTATTTCAAATGCAACGATTTATTATTATTAGAAATATAACTATCTCAATCATGGCTACAAGGCTATGTCTCTGTAGCTTTGAAAGATTAAATTCATCACTAAAGAAAGATCTTGGCTTTCCTTCGCTTCAGAAACAAACAATCACCAACAAGTTGCATTTACATAGCGCACTTCACACTGGTAGCGTCTTGGAGTTCTTAACCATGGCAGAGCTTAATGTCGAGCCAGGTAGAGGTGGGAGGTCACCCTAAGCACGGTTGAAAAGGGTGAACTGAAAATAGGAAAGGAGCGGGCATGATGGGGGTACGGAGTTTAGAGTGGGTGACTATATGGGTGGTGGAGACTGAGAGTTTTTAAGGGAAACGTTTAGAGGGCAATGTCTGAAAATCATTTTTCGATACTTCTCAGCTGGAATGAACTTGGACCTCAATGAGCCATCTGCTGACCTCTCATCTGCGTGGGCGCAACATGTAAACAAAATGGTGGCCCGAAGAGGAGCCATTTTACCTCAGGACATTTCTATCACGCCAGTAGGGACACCAGGTGAGTGAGTTGCCAGCTGTACGATTTAATTATCCAAAATAAACCAGCAAAATAATTCCCTATCTCAGCTGTGCTGCTGTGGAGAGATACGTAGCAGAGACTAAGGACCTCCCTGTCACATGGGCAGGAAGGGAACAGGAATATAATCAAGTATACAGTCAATTCACTTTACAGTATATTCTGTGAAGGGCTTTGAGACGTCTAGAAGATGTGAAAAGCGCTAGATCAAATGCAAGGATTATTATCTATGTCACAGAATAGTCGCAGTCAACCCGGCTTCTTGAGGCAATCCTCCACCTACAATGTTCTGTGTTCCTGAGATTGCTTGATCATTAGTCCAACTCACCTACCTATTCAACTTCCCGAAGGATTTGTCCAATCTTAACTCATCATCTAATAATACCTATTCCTTTTAATTTACAGGACTTTTCTTGATAAGCACCATATGTTCAGAACCTTCCTCATTTTCAGTGGTGGTCTGACACATCCACCATGCTTAAGAATATTCCAAACAAACCTAGAGTCCCATGCATCCTAGCTACACAGAGAAATTCCAGAGATAGATTGTTGGAATGGAATACAAGCTCTATCCCTGGAGGAACGGATCCTGCTTAACCTAATTCTAGAAAGTATTTGGTGTAGGCTGGCAAGAGCAAAGGCTTGGTGGGCCCAGAGTGTGTGGTGAGGTAACTGATGCAATACTTCCCCCTAGAAAGGTACTCTCCTTAAAGAGCCTGAAGAGCAACTGTTTTTCTTTAGTAACAAAAACAGAAATCGCTGGGAACACTCAGCAATCAGGTGGCATCTGCGGAGAAAGGAAAAGTGAGTCAGTTCTGATGGTGTCAGAAATGTTGACTCGCTTTTCCTTTCTCCATAGATGCTGCCTGACTTGCTGAGTGTTCCCAGTAGTCCCTGTTTTTGTTTCAGATTTCCAGCATTTGCAGTATTTTGCGTTTTGGTTTTACTTTTGTGTTGTGCTTGTAACTCTCCCTGACTGTTCGCCTGTGTACTTTGGTCAATTTCAGTGCCGCCGGACGAGAACACGCAAAATCTGTGGATCATTGAAGCTGAAATCCCTCCAGATCTCCTGAAGAGAGCCGGGAATAGGAAGAAGAAGAAAAAGAGGAAGAAAGCCATTAGACCACTGGGACCTGTGGATGAGGTCCATGACCTGGGCTACTTTACAGAGCGGGCATCCAGCACAGTCCCCCGCCTGCCCAAGCTGCCTCGGCAGAAAAGTTTGGTGTCGAGAGGCATTGAGCCCGTTCACATGGAGGATATTTTACCAGGCACTTTCCAGGAATACATTACAAACCCAGGGCGTCGCGGTGGGCGATTTTCTAAAGAAATGCTCAATGGCTCTTTTGAGTGCAAAAGAAACTCGCCTCTGAATTTGATAGCAAACCCACTCTCGGTTGAGGAGATATCAAAGGACGAAGCTGGATTTGTCCGCGGAGCTCGATTTTGCCCTCCTCAAAGACCGTACAATCGTGTGTTTCCCCATTCCTCAACTGATTTGGAGCCCATTCGGGTGCCAGTAGTCAACGTACCATATGTTAATAGACCCCAGGGCAGAAGGGTTGGCTTAGCACCAGTACACTCAAGAACAAACCTTGTAGACACAGAGTTAATGGATGCGGACTCTGATTTTTGAAGTTTGCATGTTTATTGATGTTGCGTAGGCTTCAAATGCAATGGCAGCAGGAACACTAAGCTGCAACTGAGGACTTTTAACAAATCGCATTCCATTATGCTGCCACACTGGTCAAATGTATTCATGGAAACTAATGGGAACTCGAACAAACAGTGACCGTCGCAGAGAGGTTCATGCACTTGGAGACACTTGCTGAAAGGTTGCTTAACATTTCATTTGCCTAAACCTCCACAGTGGACTGCAGTAATAAGCAGTCCTAAAAAGACAATGTTGCAAAGTCATTGGTGCCTATACTGTAATATTACTGTTTGCATGAGGTCCCGGGAGTAGTGAATCGGTTCAGTAATGACTGTAAGTGGCAAGATGCTTCAGGTTAACTTCCTTGTCTTACCATTCCTCCAACCAGAGAGTGGGGAAATTATTATGAAGTGAGCTTTGACATTCATGCAATGCAAATTCACTTTCAGTTGCAATACATTGTTGTAGCATTTTGCCTACAAAATATAAAGTCAATCCACTTTGCAGTATATTCTGTGAAGCGCTTTGAGACATCTCAACAAAATGAGATGTACGGATTATTATTGATGCTTTTTGATAATGGCTTGTCACTTGTGTTGGATTTTATATATACACACAACCAGTTCTACAGTATAATTACACTAAAGATCGTCCTCCAGTGGCCTCATTTCAGGGAGCTCATTGATCTGAACTTGTATTGCCACTCTTACAGCATTAACAAGTCAAGCTTTTTAGCCATTCAAAGTTTCAAGTTCAAATGTTCGTTTCTTTTAGTGAAACAAAAGCTGTCCCATTGTTCCATCGCGTCACCAAAACGAGTGTGCAGAATATGAAGAGGTTGAGGAGATTCCTACACATTTTGTTGTGTTTTTTTTTAATGGTAGTACATGGAAAAAATACCATATTGGGACTTGGAATCCATCCATCCTAAAGACAGAAAGGATGTCAGTTTCAGTGGAGATTCAAAGTGGAATTGGGGTCAAAATGCCAAACAGATTAGACACACTATACTGATAATCATGGCCATAATATTTTATATTAGCCCATTCCAGAATCTTGCATTGAGCTAATGCTGTTTTTTGTTGTGTGTGAATGTGGTTGGATGCCACCAAGATTCTCCTGGGACGTCCTCCCAACGTGAGCTCTACAAATGCAATTTTGTTGTTGTTATTGTATTAGATGGATACAGACGATGTTTATTCTCAGGCTGGTTGACTCTGGCTATTACTGCCTACGTGTTGTGTGCATCTCCTGTTGTTCAGTGGTTGGAGCACAGGCCTTACAAGCCTGAGACCTGTGTTCGAATCCTGGCAGATCAGGGCGAAACCTTGGGCGAGTTTCCTTACTCCACATGCCTAATAATAGTCCATCCCACCCCCAAAAAAAAACATTTTTAATCGGTCACTTCAATCCACAACTGTTTGTGCACAATTGGCTGCCACGTTTCGCCCACAAATATAGTCAATTCATTTTACAGTATATTCTGTGAAGCGCTTTGAGACGTCAATAAGATGTGAAAAGCGCTATATCAAATGCAAGGATTATTATTATTATGAGTATTATTATCTCCTGCCACTCAAACATAAGCATTCTGTCTTGAAAAGATATGGTTGTGGGAAGCATTGCCCTTTGTGGTCAGGATGATCAAAGTCTGGCATCCCAACAACGCTTACCTATATATACTCCCATTTAATTTTATCGCTTATGTCCTCCGCACTGTATACTTTAAAGCATGTTCTGAATGTCCTCTTGGGCTGGCCTGCTGGCCAATATAGCTGTGTTACAACCTACTTGTGAAGCAATGAGGGCATCCATGCCTGATACAAATACATTTTTGCCTTATCTAGCCTGGAGACGTCTGGTGTCCATCCCCGTGCTGATTTTATGCAACTGTTGTGTTTTGTGGTCCAAAATGGTTCAAGAGCATTGGTAATGGACAACTCAAAATGAGGAAGGTGGATCTTGTGGTACTGTGGATATCAGAACCACAGCAGGAATGGATGCCACTCTGGTCTGCCAGATATTTTGTTCAGAAAGAGATGAGAGAATAAGGACAAAGTAAGCTTCAATCGCTGATCAGATTGCTTTGTGTTGTAAAATGTACTTTGTGCATAAATAGTTAACTGTCCATTTAACAAAGAATACTGCAGTGCAGTTTTTTTTGATATGGAGGTGTGTGTTTATTTTAACCAGAATATGTATTGGATGTGGCTAATTCTGAGAGAATTGTGTGGATAAGAGACCGTGCTTTTTTAAAAGTAAGAAAGCCTTTTGTATTATCTACACAAAAGGATTGTAACATTTATGTAAGAATGAGATGAAAGTATTACTGTGAAGGGTAATGGAAAATGCCAAAATGGGAGATTGCTTTGGGCAATAACTTAATGTGACACAGAATTCTAGATAACTATTGTATACTAAACAAAAGATAGTCAGGGCCACAAGCTATTGCTTTCCCTCCTACCACCAAAAGGTGGCACTCTCAACACTTGTTGATATTTGTCCCTTTTTTTGGCCCGGATACACAGGGAAATCCATCACTTTGCTTAAGAGAACCAAACTGAGAATTCTTCTCATCCCACCTACATGTGGAAATGCACACTCAGTCCCTGGATGGACGCATCCTGATTACCTAATTCAGGAAAGTATTCTATTCAGATTGGCAAGAACCAAGTTTGATCCTATTGATAAGAGATCTGTTCATTAACACTGATTGAGTGTTTATGCTCATTGAGATGACAGCGGCGGGCACCGAAGAGTGGATCATGTTCCAACCTTTTTCTCAGATTGTCATTGTCAGCCTCTCCACAAATACAACGTGAACCAATGCAGAGCCTCTGTTCCACCCAACTTCAGAAGCCTCTTTCCATCTACAAATGTAACAGCCTCATTTCCTACATTAGCCACCTGTGTGCATCAGTCAATTTGTGCCAAATTCTGAATAGGTTTACGACATGAAATTGACTCCTCTAGGAAATAGGTTAAAATGGAGAGACAACATTTTAAGAAAGAAAGAGATCTGTCTGTCCAATTTCTTTCTGCAAAGCAGCTCCTCCTGCTTCCTAAACAATAACCTTCTTCAATCTCTAAATGCTGCCTCTGTGAGAGAATTGTCACTCAACTGAAAGAGGGACTTCCACCACCAGGGGGGGATAAAGGGGGTAAAGAAGCCTACTCATTTCTCATGATTCCATTCATTCCAATTACTCTTTCTTTAATGCTAACTTATATCAAGCTTAGTGTTTGCTCAATAGCAAAATCATACGGTATGACTGCATCATTCTGTCGTTTTCTGACAAGGTGTACTAGCAGCTGTAAGCAATTCAACTCCAGGGAGATTCCCAATTGGCTTCCAGTAGAACCCCAACTAATGTTTGGGACTGAAATTGTCTTTTCAGGTCCCAATCTCAACCAGTTGTGGCCAGGATTCATGTAATGGTTGCTAGCTATACAAATGTCTTTTTGTTGTTGTAATTCTTAATGGTACAACAACAACAAATTACATGTGTATAGCATCTTTCATGTTTGGACAATATCCCAAGGCACTGGGCAGTCAGGGATTTGGACCCAAGGTGGGGGTTGACATTAGGATGGGTGGAGGCACAGCGATTACATAGGCCCCAACCACCAGAGACACCAGTGTCATCTTTATGAATAAGAAATTCAAGAATCCAATTCAAGTATGTCTCAAACACTCAGCTGACCAAAACAGTAACTCCAGTCCATTTCAGTCACACTTCAACACCATTTGTAATTTCTTACAGTATTAAACCTTAGAAAAGTACATAAAGTACATATGTAGCAAAAAGCCAGACATACCAGTTATCTCAGCCTGAGTTATAAAGTGCTCTGAGATGCTGCCTGGAGTGAAGCAAATATAAATGCAAGTTGTTGTTATCTGATCTCAGGCTGAGTGGAGAGAGAGGTGTTACAATGAGCACTTACATCTCTGGGCAAATCAACGGTAAAAATCTGCTGATCACAAGCAAACATCTCATGCTGCTATGTGCTTGGTTTGTTGATGTTGAGTTTTGGGATTCACATGTGTTACCCTGTTGCCACTCACAGTCTGGGCTCTACGTGAACATTGCCCAATAGTCACTTAATGCAGGCGACTGCTCAAACTCACGGAATTTAATCCAGCAGGAGTCCGATACTTTAAAAGAGCGTGTGGGGAGAAAATTGGAAAGAATATTCATCTGTTTCTGTAAATGCGAAACACTTCCCTCCCAAGTAATGACCTGGTTCTGTCAGATGTTGTAGACTGATATTTTTTTATATAAATGGTTATTTTTGTACCATATATTATAGCCATTTAAACCTATTGTAATGGTTGTGTATATAGGTCTAGAGTGGTTTCATATTGTTTAGGCGAAAAGAGGAACAGTTTGAAAGAAAATTCTGAAAACTTTACAGCGTTGTATTTGATAACATGTTTTGGCTTTTCTTTCAATAAAATGTTTTTAAAGTAGCCAGTTTTATTTTACTTTAGTGTTTCTGTTGCTTAAGGTGAGATTGATGACACTGGAGAAACACTTGCTTAATAATTTGGGGTCTAGATTACTAGAATTATTAAAAATAGAATTAATCACTCACTCCATGGTTGTTTGTAGTGCTGTACACAAATTGGCCGCGGCATTCACACATAAAATGCACAGGCACACCACTTTACACTATAACCCGTGAAGTACTTTGAGGCAACGTAATCAGGCATATCAAATGCAAAGATTATTATTATTTAATTTGGTATATTGTCATCTTCTTTGAGATGTCTCAAAGCGCTTCATAGCTTATACTGTAAAGTGAATTGACTGTATATCCTGTGGACGAAACGTGGCAGTGAATTGGTCACAGGAGTGTTCCACAAACAGTAACAGATTGAGAGACCAATTTTTTTAAATATACAGTATATTACAGTAAAAGCCCGTTTATCTGGCACCTGATCAACTGTAACTTCCGTATAATCGGCATCGCAAAAAACGGTGCGCATTTGTTTAACTGGAATTTATCCAGAAAAATGCATTGAAAAAAAACATTAATAATTTTGGGGGGGGCTTTTTCGGCCGAATATCCAGCAGGTGCTTTAACCAGCATTGGCCAGGACTCGAGGGTCCTGGATAAACGTGCTTTTACTGTATATTGCAAGCAATTATAGGGACTCACTTTTGACAGTAAAGTGCAGGAAGGCCTTTGAACACTTCTGATTTATTGGTGAGATTAAAACCTGACAATCAGCTAATTTTAATATCAATGTTGAAATTAGTAAATAGGTGAGTGTACCAATGGGTGATTTTTCCATGTTTAGTGCAGCTCAAACAAACTGGATTTAACAACTTGCAAATAGAGTGAGGCAGATGTTCTTCCTGCTTGACTTCTGTTAATCCTGAAAGTCAAAATCCTAATAATGGGTATAGAAATCCTAGATTAACAATCAGCGGGAAGTCAGTGTTGCAAAGGAAAGTTGTGTGGTTAAATTAGCAATGCCTTCATTGCACACTGTGGGATACTTAAGCCTTTGCTCTAGCCACCCTGCTTGTAATACTTTCCAGGATGACGTGAGCACCGGTGAGAAAATGAGGGCTCCATCCCAGACAAAGGCAAAGTTTGTTTCATTGGTATCTGAAACTCGTAGCAGTTTGGTACGTATACTCGTAAGCATGGTGGTAGGTATTAGATATCTGGCAGACCAAAATAAAATACTCCAGGTGTTTGGTATTCGTCCAGGTGTGTGGGACTCCAGGACTCAACATCACTGGGTCTAGATTTACTCCAGTGATTCTCAAATCCGCAGACACCTAGGAGACTCCAAGATTGCTTTAGGGGGGTGGCGATGCCTGGAGATACAGAAAGTACAAAGGCTAAGGAAGCCTAGCTGGACTACAGAAACCTGAAGAGTAGGTGGGTTACCATAGTTCCAGTGTAAAGTATTTCAGGGCAATCTGTTATGGAGGTTGTGGGGGAGAATGGAAGGCTTTGGTATACAAATGTAATTTTGTTTTTTGCTGATCCACAAAAAGCCTTTGCAGCCCGAGGGGAGGGGTGTCAATCAGGATACCTAACGTCCGGGGGGGACTTGCTCCCAGAAAGTGTGGAAACCCCTGTTTCATTCCACTTTTCCAAAACACCTCCAGGTGTGCGGGAACTCCAGGTATGTGGTACTCCTCGAAGTATGTAGGGAACTGCATCACACACAGTCCATTCACTTTGCCCCCACCCTTGTGTCATTCAAGGCGGGCTCAAGTCCCTCCTCTTCAATTGCACCTTCAGTCACCCTACTACTCTACCCCCAACCTCCCTTTCTTCCAGCCCTCCTGATTCCCAAACCCCAGCTCGGGTCCAAATCTCTGCCTGATCAGCTCCTTGAGACAACCTTCCCACATAAAAGGTGTCCTGCAAATGTAATGTGTTGTTGTTGTATTCCTCCTGGTGTATAGTATTCCACGTGCTTTGCTTAATGTATACACAACTCTTCGAAGTGTGTGATATGCAAGAGTTTGGGACTTCTTCTGCGGTTTGCTCCCTCTCTTAAGTATTTATAACTCTAGGCATTTGCTACTTCTCAAGGCATGTATTATTTCTCACAATTGACACTTACAAATGGTTAATTTTATTGTGTTGCCATTGGTTAAAACTCAACAACAAAATTACATTTATACAACGCCTTTCACATCAGGAGGATGTCTCAAGGCGCTGCTTGTTTACTAACAAGCATACATAGTCACTTCACTTTATACTGGATATCAAATGGAAGGATTATTTCTATATTGTATCACTAAATTATTCTCTTATTTTTCAAGAGCAAAACCTCTTTGACTTAATCAGATGACAGTGGACAAGTCAAGGTTAGAATAAAGCAGCTTGGTTAGAGGAATGCAGTCCAGCTTCACTGGTGAACTGAATAAACAACTTGACACCTTCCTGGAATGTTTACTCCATTTATTTCCCATCACCAATTTTCAATGACTGACTTGGCAGGGTAGCTCTTGGCTGAGGTTAGAGGTGTGTGTCAATGTGGGAGGATGGGGGGGGGGGGGGGGTCAATGATTTGACTGTGTGACTATCTGTGCATGGTCATTGCCTGAATGATTGTCTACAGTAAGGTATATGTATTGTGTAACTTCATATTCTAATTTAAAACAGCACCATCTTGTGGGCTTTCAACCTCCTGTCTCATTTCTCTCAGGACTGACCTTCATCTGGAGCATTTAATGGTTTACACATAATACATAATCCTTGCATTTTGATATAACAACTTGTCGCATCGAAACATCTCAAAGTGCTTCATAGAATATTCTGTAGAGTGTAGTGACATTATATTTGGAGGCAACAGAGTAACTAATTTGTACCACAAGTGTCTCACAAATAGCCATGAAGGTCTTAAAAGCTTTACAGATAAACGGTTTCAAAATTACAACCAAATTGAAGAATTTATCAAGTTCTGTATGCTGTGAAATGGTAAGGAAATAGAGTAAATCTAGACCCAGGTAGAATTTCTACCCCCTAATACTGCACATATCTTGTCTGGCAGCATATTTGTGTGTGACCTTTCCCTGACCTAACACCCACAAAAATTCAAAACTTCAAATCGGGTGGTGCAGGCAGAGAAAATATTAAAACGTTAAATGGAGTTGCTGGAGAGACAATAGCACAGCACAGTCAGATCAGATGTGGTATCTGTTACACAAACTGAAATAACCAGCTCGTCATCACAAAAGAGAGCCTGTGGTTACACATCATGTGAATCACTGTCCATTAGTCATGCTCATGCCTTTGAGTTGAATTTCAGAACAGATAGGCAGAGAAGGGGAGAAGAAAACAGCAGACTGATTGTTGAAGTGTGTATCATACCTACATCCCATTTACTGAAATAATTGAATCTTAATCATAAAAGAAAATTTGGTTTACTTTACTTATGAGTTGCAGGCATTGTTGCCTGATACTGAATTGGACAAAGTTCATTTTTTGGCTCGTTGGTTTATCTCAGCTAAGTAATAGTTTTCACCGTTGTCCCAAGTCCATGAAGGGGAAAATCCCACCCAAGATTTCAGCTCTCATTAACTCCGGAAACATACGACTCAAAGCAGCAACTACAGTATAAGCAAAGTCACTGAAGAGTGATCAACCTGAGATATTCTTGTTTTGTAGGGCTCAATACCCCATAAATATAATGCATTTACATTTGGATCTGTTGCACAAGTTTTGCCCCCTCTGTTCCACCATGGGCGGCTGAACATTCAGATACTATCCACATTTACTCCCTCCCAAAATCCCCCTGCCTTGTTCTGACCCACTGTATCAGTGTTTAGCTTCCTCCTGAAATCCTACTGATTGAATCATGTCTGTGCTCACCTTGCTGCTCACACACCCTTCCTATTGCACTCAAGATATGACTCCACATGAAAGATGCTATATACACTATACTGTATATGCAATGTTAGTTGTTTTATAGACCAGAAAACTCCCTGTTCAAATACAACTCTGCATTAAATTAGGTGATCTTGGTCAGTACAGTATTATTACATAGAATTAGATAATACTGTGCAGCATTAAAATATGCTATTTGGCCAACTAATCTGTACCAAGATTTATCCTCCACATTGTCCTCAATCTCTCCTAATCCCCTCTCACTACCCCCTTCCATATTCGCTTCTCCCTTGTATGTGCATTTTTTTTTAACTGCTAAGCTTTACGATGTACAGTAGTTAGAAAGTGCACCTTTGTTGGTGTTGGGTAAAGACAGGATCAGACCAACGGTGACTCCATGAACCCTAGTCAAATGCTGCAGCCACTCCCAGTCTCGTCTCTTCTTGCACAAGTGGGGTTAAGCAACCACACTGTAGAATGAAGTCTGACTAGATGCCAGAGAGCTTCAAGATAGAGAGAAAACTGGAAGAAAGAAATTTTTTGAATAAGAAATGAGTACCAACAAGTGCTGACTATAGCAGAAAACAATGTAAGGATATTATCCTGAGGGTATGAAGTAGGACAACTAGCTCAAGCAAACAACACTTTGCTGAAAGCAACGGTCTGATTTTCTGGATTAGGTTTACTAAAGCACTTTGATAAAGTATATAACCATGGCCTTTTGCATTACAGCTCCAGAGGTAAACATTTGCCTAGATAAGAGCTTTTGCTGACAAAGAGAACACAAGGGATAATGACAGGACTGATCTAAAGGATTCAAAGCTTAAAAACTTGTATGGAAATAACCTTTCAGATAAATTCCCTTGCTTGCTGCCAATTGTCTGTCCACTCACGACCTATCACATTTTCAGAAAGGTATATTTTTCCAGAAAGTCATATTAATCCTTGCATTTGATAGTGCTTTTCACGTCTTCTAGACGTCTCAAAGCGCTTCACAGAATATACTGTAAAGTGAATTGACTGTATATTTATGGGCAAAATGCGGCAGCCAAATGCTCACAGCAGGTCCCATAAACAGTTGTGGGTTCAAAAGACCAATTTATTATTGTTTTTTGTTTGAGGGATTGTGAGCACTGAACCAAACCATTCCAGGTGTGTGATGAGTGAGAGAAGTTTAATTCATAGCAAAATGATTACTATTTTCTGCCATCGGCAGAGATTAGACCTCCCATTCCCACATGGCACCCAATGAAGCTCTAATTTTCCCATGAGCGCAACTATCTTACTCTGCCCCTCTCCCTTGCTCGGGTCCCAACCTGTCTGTTCAGTGCCTTGGGATGTCTTCCTGACGTGAAAGGCGCTCTATAAATGTAATTTTGTTGTTGTAACGTTTATCAGTGTTACTAGAGACTCTAATAAATTGGATGAGTTCTGACATCCTGGCTGACAAGTTATATCTCAGCCATGCCGAGATTGACAGATATTAAACAAATATCCAATAGAGTGCAGAAGCATCTATATTTTTGCACCAGAAACATTGCAAGTAATCCGCTGTAATCAGAAATTAAATAATCGTAATCCTTGTATTTGATAAAGCATCTTGTCATGTTATTGAGACGTCACAAAGCACTTCATAGAATGTACAGTACTGTAAGGGGAATTGACTGTATTTTATGGGCAAATTTTTGAGTATTGACTCTCAAAACAATCTATGTTTCCGTCAGCTGGTTATTGACTGATGGTTAGTCATTCATCTTTGACTTTTCATTTCAAATGACATCTGTGTATTAGGTACACTACGTGAGCCTGACCTATGATGCTTATTTAGCCCAACTCTGCTCAGTGTTGAAGCATCATGCACGAGGCCAGGTAGTAGGTATGACCTTGAAATGTCACCAGAACTCAGCTCAAGTACATCTTGCTCCAGTGACAATTCAATGGCAGGCAGGGTGGAATGCAGTGGTTGTGTTCAGGTACCAATGAGCAATCAAACTTAATGGTTTCATCTCATGTAATTCCACATGGTGATTGTAGACAGATTTTTTTTTGAATCAGCTGTTACTGGCACATGTGGAAATCCATCACCATCCAAACCAACACCCGAAAATTACAGTTGTATAGAAAACCAAATTGAGAATTCCATGCATTTTTCGTCTTGCAGGTTAACAGGAGCTGAGTGGGCGAGATAAGAATGAAGTGATAAGTGACTTAATGCAAACAAAAAACATTGTCTTTCTCCCCCACCGCCAACCGCATTTTGAAAAATAGAGTTCTAGTTTTCCCACTTCTGAAAATTGAAGCAAGAGAGAAAAAGAATAACATTGCCATCTCTCCACCCACCTTTTGGAACTCCATTCCAGATTCCCTTCACCCAGCTCCCTCACTTGCGTCCCTCAAAAAAAAATGCTTTTCAACCACACCGTCGGCTACCGTCCTTCCCTCACTTTCCTGCACCCTCCCTGATCCCAACTACCTCCCCCATCTTCGCCCCCCCCACCCCCTGCACCCCCATCCATATCCGACTGTCCAGCACCTCCTGACGTGAAAGGCGATGCCGTGTTCAGCGCACAAAATTCACTCCTCTTTACCTGTGTACCTGTGACACATGCCTCGACGATGATATGGCGCAATATAAAATATGATATGGTGCTCTGTAATTTTGTTGTTGTTAGTATTACAAATGCAATTTGGTATTGTATTGTATCATTGTATCACACACTGGGGCTCCTCCCTCCCCCCCTCCCCCCCTCTTGCACATACCGTCCAAGTGCAGGCTGGGAGTTGCAGTTCAAACGTTGGCCTTCGTGAAGGCGTTGCGGCAGGGCATTGTGGGAAGTGCAGTTCTCCCGTCGGTCTCTCGGTGTGAGGTAAGGACGGGCGCCCCAAAAGAACTACATCTCCCGAAGGCGAGTGATGTGGCGTGACATGCGCAGCACGGGGAGCTTCGGGTTTTCTCGTCAGGGCTCGTAAAGTGAGAGCGTGTGTGTGTGGAACAGTCGGAGGGAACCGACTGCTTTCACACGGTTACACAGAGACACCCCCAGCACACACACAAATACATACCAGAAACATGTCGGTTCAGGTGGTTACAGCCAAAATGGCCGAGGTGGAACTCAAGGACCTGAAGGTGAAGGAGGTCGTCGCCGAGAAAGTCAAACCCGAGGTGAAAGCTCAGACAAAAGAAGCGGAGCCCGCAATAACAGGCATCACCATGTCGGAGGAAGCCAGGCAGCATCTGCCGCCACTGCCGCGGCCGTCGTCTCACAAGGACACCAGGTCGGCCATGAAGCGGACCGAACCGGCCGAGAACGGAGACGCCTTCAACCCGGACGGCACCGTCATGGAGGCGCCGCGTACCGTGAAGAAGGTGAGCGGAACCTGAACCAGCGGTGGCCGGTTGTGCGTTGACTTCTCCGCTGTCATTCTGTGCCGATTAAACCTGCTTGTGTTTTATTTTACTCTTTTACTCGATGAATGTACAGGTGTGTGTATGTATATATCATATATCATTATCGTTATAACATATTGAAGGGTCTCGTGTGTTTGTTTTATCCGGGGAGGGGTGGGTGGAGGGGGCGGTGGACGAGCCGGCCGGTCTCTGTTTCAATGGCGGAGGGACAACCGTCGACGGCGTGTTTGAATAAAATGAGCGATTAGGCCCTGCCCCCCCGCGCGCAGCAGAGAGGAGGCGCATCACCGGCGGGGTGCGGGCAGACCATCCGCCAGGCGCTCCCCCCGGCGTTATATCATCCTCAACCCCTTTGATCCACGAAGCCTTTGCCCCCCCCCCCCCCCCCCCCTCATGCACACACACACCTGGGGAATGAATCATTATCTCTGGGAACACTCAACGGGTCAGGCAGCATCTATGGAGAAAGTGAGTCGACGTTTTGGGTCCACGACCTGTCCTTCCTTGGTTCTGTCGAAGGGCCGTGGTCCCGAAACTTTGGACTCCCTTTTCCTTTCTCCATAGATGCTGCCTGACCCGCTGAGTGTTCCCAGCGATTTCTGTTTTGTGTTTCAGATTTTCCAGCATCTGCAGTACTTTGCATTTTTGTCCACTTTACCTTATGTTCTGTGCAGTACTTTGAGATGTCTGGACGACGTGAAATGACTCTATATTATAATGCAAGGAATGTTATATCCCCAATTTTGCAATGGTTTACTCACTACAGTTGTGTGTGTATGAATGCATGAACATGTAAGTATATTTGTGTGAATATATATACACACACATGAAGCGCTCTGAGACGCCATCCGGCATGGAAGGCGCTATATAAATCAAAGTTATTATACGTATATATCATGGATGGTTAAGAGCTTCATCCCTTATGTCGTGACGTTTGTACACCATCTCAGTGTACAAAGTTTAGTTGTGACAATTGAGGGAAAAAAAGTGTAAATAATAGTTGGACCGAATGCTTTCTTGACTTTTGCCCATTCAAATTGTTTACGGTAGTAATTGTACTGTATGGTTGGTTTGTATTAAATTGAAACTGTATCAAGTAATTAGTTTTTTTAAGTGACAGGCATGTACACTAGTTGAGTTGTCAAGATAATTGTTGGAAACATGTACAGTATTTAAGTACTGTATTGTTTAAGGCAGATCTTTTTGGGGCCTTGTTCACATCACAAGAAATGCAACAGGTGCATGCATGAAGGACCCTGAGATCTTTTGTGGTTGCAAAACCTCTGTAAAATTCCCACATTCATTTATAAACAGAATCCCCAGGTTTTTAATTTTTACTGTCAAAAAGGCCCATGGGCCAGCAAATATTGGGGCTGTTACTAATACAATGAGCTGCTTAAGAAGCTGGTTTGGATTATATTTGACTGCATTGGGAGGTGGCAGATTTGGAATGCCCTTGATGAAAGTGGAACAGCCACTCCCTAGTACTGTATCGTGAAAAGTATTCTAGTGATATGGCCCAAATGTACCACAGATCTCAATATTAATAGCCCATCAGTTAAGGATTGACTTGTTGTTTACCTGTTTTGTGGAGAAGTTTCAAAAGAAGCCAGCACATACACATATTCATTGAAAGGTGTTGTGGCTTATTCAAATATTAAATTTAATGCAATTTTACATTTACATTATGACTTTCATGTCAAGGGTATGTCTGAAGGCACTTAGTAATAATGGAGTGGGAGCCAAAGAGGTGTGGAGAAATAAATATAATTTCTGGGTAGGGGAATTAATTTACAGGAATTCTATACATCCCAACCAAATCAGGGTATTTGTTGTAGGTATGATAGATTTGTTTAAATAGAATAAATTGGTCATTTTAAATGTACAGAATAGTAATTATAAATTATGATTTAGCATTTGTCTAACACTTTAATTAATATTAATCTTAGAGGGGGATAACTTGCAGCAATTCATTTGCAGACTGTTTTAGTTACATGATGCCCTACTGGGTTCTGTGCTGTAGTACAATATGAATTAAAACCTTTTTGTTTGATTATTTTTTTTAGCACTGCAAAATTTCCATTATTTCTCCTGTCAGTAAAGCTGCCCTGCTTTCTTGAATGATCACTCTCCGCCCTCTACCACACATTACAATATTTTATTTCCATCCTCCTCTTCAACCCACCCACTTTTTTTCTGGACTGGAGGGCAGATATGTATTCTTCTTTCTGCTGATAGTTCTCTTCAGCAAATTGTCAACAGGTGCATATGTCACAACCAGTTTACACTTCTCCAGCTGGTTATTACCTGATGGGCCAGCTGTGAATAGGCATTAATAGTGAAAAGAATTACTGGCATGCACCTGTGTGCTATCACACCCTGACATAGCCCCAAGCTTCTCTGTGGAATTTCATTCTAATTATGCTGAATCAATGTCGTAATTGAAGTTTCAGAATTCCGTTGTATTAGCGGTTTGGAGTTTAATCCCCATATTGAAACTGAACAGTTATAGTTAATATAGACTGAAATTACCACCAAAAAAGTGGTGTGGTGTGCTGCATTGTTGGAGGTGTGTTGCATTGTCTACACCAACAATGCAGCACACCTCCAACAATGAAAGACCTTCTGCCTGCTCAGATGGACATTAAAGATCTCTTAACTGCCCTGACTAATGTCTGTTTGTGAGACATTAAGTACATAAATTGACTGTGTATTTGCCTAAAATTACTATCATAAAACTTTCTAATATATTCCATGAAATGTTTTGAGAAATTCTCTCGATGTGAAGCGAACAATAATCATCCTTGCATATTGATATAGCGCCTTATCATGTCATTGAGATGTCTCAAAGTGCTTCACAGAATATACTGTAAAGTGGATTGACTATATTTTGTGGCCGAAATATCAAAGGCAAGGATTTAAGGACTAATTCAAGTACTATAATGCAGAATTCTTTCATTTGATATAGTATCTTTCATGTTGGCAGAAAATCTCAAAGCAATGTAGTGACTTAGCAGTCAATATGAGCAATGACATGAAGATCGAGGGACATGGAGCGGGTAGGCCGGTGCCCACTGAGCAGAGAGAGTTGTTGGTACAGATTTAGTCGGTCACAGAGGTATTTAGGAGGAAGACTGTGGAGGGCCTTAAAGGCGAGTATGAGGATCATGAACTCTGATCTTCTGGGGGATGGAGAGTCAGTGAAGCGCAAGGATGGAGGTGATCAGGTTATGGAGCTTAATGCAGGAGAGGACCTGCTGCGTGGGGTCCTTGGAACTAGTTAAACTCCAAGGACCTGACACACCATGTCCCCTTGCTCATGTGTTTGCTACAGTGGTGTCTGGATCCTGGACTTTGGAAGCCCCTCTGCTGCATCACTGGAGCTCAGATCCATAAAGGATTAATTGAAAATCATGGTCCCCTCTGTTCATTCTGTACAGTTGATGAGTTTCTGTAGAACTCTACTTAAACTTTTAACAATTTTACATTGGCTCTCAAAGTCACCTGACAACTCCTGGTTAATTGATTGATTATTTGTCTAGGGTTATGACCTTTGTTAAATGGCAGGAGATATTGTTTCACCTGAAAAAGCTGGAGGAGGAGATTGTTGGAGAGGTTAGCTTTCCATTATCTGGTTTGTCAGGTTCTATTGCTTTTATAAATTGAATTGCAAGCTGCTTGGATTGTTTTCCAGACTAGGTTTTCATGTTAAGTATTGATCTCAGATTATGGTTATTCAGCTCAAGCTGTGGAAAAAAATGTTTTACAACACAAATACTTTATGGATTTTATAGACAAAGGGAGGAAGAGAGCAATTTCTAGGGTTTTTCCAAGAACCTTTAATAACACAAATAGTAAATCTGTGCCTAAGAATGTGCATGTTTGCTTCTTCTCAAATAAACCTGTCACCATACATAGCCTTAACCCGGATGAGCACATTGACTTTTTACAACCTGTTTGTATGGGTGATCCCTTTCCTCACTAACTGGATATACCTGCCATCACATTCCCTGCCCAGACTGTGGCAGTGTGGCTCTGAACTCCTTAATCCCTCTCTGTCTATTTCCTTGCTCATTCCTGGTTGTTTACCTTCTTTGGAGCACTTCATCCTGTTTACTTTTTCTTCTCTCTTTCAAGATCCTATTAGACTGTTTCTTTCTACCCCCCCCCCCGACCCCATCCACCCCCCAAAAAAACAATCTGGCTCTTTCCCCGCAAATTCTCTCTTCTCACTCTGCTTCTGCACCAAGTGCCTTTTCATCAGGAGTAATTTCAGTCTCCTTAACTCATTTGATTTCTCAGCTCCCGTCTCATTCAGTCCTTCTGAATCTCAGCCTCCATATCAACCTCTACCCATAACTGTGGCCTCCCACTCAATTTTATCATGACCCTTGACGTCTCCAAGCTCATCAGCGTTGAGGAAGCCATTTCTTTCTCATTTCCCTCCTGTATCCCCTCCCCTCAGCCAACCCCTTCACTATTCTCATTCTGATCCTGCATAAAAAAAAGTCCCCATCAATCCCTTACAAACACCCCCTTGTCCTGTGAACTTGTCTTCCTCTCATCCTCCAGCTGTTGCCCGTCCATCTTCCCCCCCCACCCCCATTCATCTTCCCTCTCCCCCATCCAATTCTGTCCCTCTTGATAGCAGCAATCAAGTGATCTCACAAGGTTGAAACGGAATAAGGTTCCACATATTTCAATCAGATATTCTGCTCCAGAGGTGGTACATTATTGTGTCTTTGAATTATTTAAGGAGTGTAATGCAAGGCTGTAGTTGCTGTTTAAAATACTATTGGGAGAAATTACTGACCTCTCAAAGTGCTGGCTGAAATTAATATATTGAAATGTTTTGACCAGTTTCTGTATTTTATGTAAGACCATGAAACCTCTGTATTCCCAAAAATATTATGACAATGGCAAATGGGGTGTTTAGAATGGTATTGTATTCTAAGATGGTAGCATTATAAATACAGCAGTCATGCAAACTCCACAAATAAATTATATATTAGGATCTGGTGTTTTGCTACAGTGGTATAGCATCTTGAAAATTATCCTAGAGAATAATCAAATATCAGCACTATAATTTGAGGTTTCAAAGATTTAATGCTTAAGTTGAGATGCATCAGTGTACTTGAATAGATTTTTTAAAAAATCTACACCCCTTCCAGCACCAATTATGTGCTTCAAACATTTCCAGGTTAGATTGACTGCAAGAAAATCCAGATTGAAGTATCCTATATATTGAATGTTAAAACAAGTTTACTTGTAGGACTTAATCATACTGTACTATGTTTGTGTAACATCATTTGCAGTTTGATAAAGAAGGAACATCCAGTACAAGATACTGTAGATGTGAATGTCCCAACAGACAATAACGTTTGACATTTCCTTAATTAAGGCAGATAGTTTGCAGATAATTTCTTCTGATTTGTTTGTTGATACTTTATTGTGAATTATTTCAGTGAAAATATAATTAATGAATTTCCATGGTTTGTTTCTAATTTTAGTACAGTACTGTGTCTTACAATAAGACTATACATTAAAAAAACATATTGGTTACTTCGTTGTTCATGAATCTGTTTACTCCCATAATATCCTTACAACAAATGAAATGTAATGATTACATACCGTTCAAATATCTTTCTCATCCATTGGACCTCATTATTCTGGTACAATATTAAGTTGCATTGGGGGATGTGCAAGTCTGTGTGATGTCTGTTTTCTTGGCTTTTGAACATTTGCTGTTTGCCCCCGATGCTATTATCTGTAGCCCGACATTTCAAACCAGCTCTCCAACTCAGCCTTTTCTTACTTGGGCATTTCCATATATTATTTTAATCTCTATGGTATTACTTGTTCTACTCTTTGCTAATTGCATTGTCAACTTGAAGTTGGGAATGTCTGGCAGGCACAGCTTCCCAAAAGCTATATACAGTACTATTTCAGTCTGCCTTGTTATGCCTAATATATTCCATATGCTTTTTCCCTGCAAAACTACAGTGTAATCAATTGTGTGCTTTAGTTTGGTATCATCAAATAGACTGTACATTTCGCCACGTTCAAGGATTTGGTATGATGAAAATCCTGCTGACTGTTAAAATCCTATCCTGTTGTATTCCAATAGACTTGGAAGGTCTTGGATTTGATGCTGGTCAGTGCTGAAATAGCTAATCCTAGCCAGTTAGGGGTGCTAAAACTAAATGTGAACTGGAGAGGAGAGAAATTAGAAAATGGGCTTGTTTCTGACAATTTATCCATGGATTTGTGTTGAAGATGTGCTTTTGAAGAAACATTGTTCTTGACAGTGATATCCCAGTGGTAACATAGCTTGCCACATTTACTGTGAATTCTCCCACACGAATAATAGCAATCTGGGTGTAGTAAGTACCTAGTTCAATGTCTTGAAAAACAGGAGCAGGAAAAAAATGTTCATAAGGATTGGAAAGAGATAAGACTATATGTAATGGAGTTTTTCCACCAAATAAATTTAATTCTTCTGGAGGGACTATGTTTACTACCTCGAGTTTTGATCAGCCCATTCTTGGGCCATGCCTATACAAATACAAAGTTCGGTAGTTTGTAATTTGAGAAGAGCAGAGGTGAATATTTTTCAGATAAATAAGCGGAAAAACTGGTTTAAAGTACAAAAAAACTCACAAGTTGCATCAGTTGGGACCATAACAATTAACATGACTTGCGAATAGTCTTGAGTTGCAGACAAACTTTTATAAATTGTATAAAATCTGATTTAATCAATAATCTACACTGTGTATGCATAATTCAATAAAGCCACTAAGTGCACTTGTAGTGCTTCGTCACTGTAGCCTGTAAGTGCGCTTCTAGTGATGGCTCAAGACTATGTTTCCTACAATTTAATGTGTCTTGACCCCTCGCCGCATGCACACTTATTGCCAAGCTTTGGAATCGCATTGACTTGTGGGGAAATTAAGCATAACAGTTCGAAACTACTTTTTCCGCAATTCAGGAATAGCCGGAAAATGTGGCATTAATAGAGAACAGGGGAGCTTGCATTATGAGTTAGCATCTGATAGCATCTGCACCAGCTGCCTTGCCATTGATTGCCACCGGATGTTTTCCTCTTTCCCCCCCAAAATTCAATGAATCCGTTCCAACAATAGTTGATGCAATTGTATTAAACCTCAGTATAGATGGTCATTAACTTGGGATACTTCATCTTCCAACTGTGGAGATAATACCACCTCTCTATTCTTTCTGCTTATCCAATGTGTGTACACAATAAATTAAGCTGTTTGAAAAAATACATCAGTATTGTTCATTGTTGTCCCTTCTTCAGCCGCATATATGTAACCTGAATTTTAAATACACCCATGGAGATGTAGAGGGAGGGAGTTCCAGAGTTTAGGAGTTTAGCCATTTATAGATGAGGGTGAGAACATAATAATAAATAATAATAATCCTTACGTTTATACAGCGCTTTTCACGTCTTATCGACGTCTCAAAGCGCTTCACAGAATACAACAACGTCCCAAGGTTGGGACCAGAGCAGTGGGGGAGGGGTCATGGTTGGGGGAAGGAAAGTAGGAAAATTGACTGTATATTTGTGGACGAAATGCGGCAGCCAAATTGCGCACAACAGTGTCCCACAAATAGTCGTGGGTGGAAGTGGGGCCAGGGGAGAAAAGGGGAAAAGAGGATAAGGGGGAGAGGGAGGCGAAGGTGGGGAACAATCAGATAGGTAAAGTGGGAGGGCAAGGGAGAGAGGGAGGGAAAGGTGGGTGGGTGGCAAGATCAGGGAGAACGGGAGACAAGAGGGAATAAGGAGAGAAGGGGAAAAGGGGGAAGAGAAAGTGGGGAAAGGGAGTAAGAGAAGAAGAGGTGGGTGCAGGGAAGGCCAGGGGGTGGTGGGGGGGAATCAAACAACAATAAAATCAACAGCAATAAACAACAAAAGCAATGATATTAACAACAAAAACTAACAATCAACAATAGTCCAGAAATAACCGCTCCTTGTCCTCACCGCTTGCCTGGACCATCTTCAAAATGGCAGGAAAACAGGGCCCAGTGATTACAGGCCCGAAAAATGACTGGCTCCTCAGCTGGTGTACCCAGCAACGTGATGACGGCCTTGGTACCTCAGGACATTGACGATAATACCCTGGGAAATGGGAAGTAAGTAGAGCAGCGTTTCCCAACCCTGGGGTCACAATGCCATCTAGCTGTCGGCAAAAACGATTGGGTTTTAAAGCCTCTGTTGGCAAAAAAAAAGTGAAAGGATCAATATATTAATAGTGCATCATATTCATCAAAGTCAACACAAACCACATTCTAAATAATTTCAAATACCTATCAATGTATTAGTAGTAGCAGTTAAAGTTAACTTACTGTTTGCCAAACGGAACTCTTGCGCACAGGCTTTCATATTTTCTTGTTCGCACCACTTTGGGGTCCCAAAATATTTTCAGTATTTAAATGAGGTCATGCTGGGGAAAAGGTTGGGAAGGACTGAAGTAGAGCCCGACGAGGACTGGGTGGATGTGGAAGATGAAAAGGAGCATAGTGCAGGTAAGCACACGGTGGCAGAAATTTGCTGCAACTTATGAATGGAGGAAGTAGGGAGTCCAATGGAGTGTGTTGGAAAGCTCCAGTTGAACAGTAGCAGAGGTGGTTAAGAGTTTGGTGTGAGAGCGGCATAGGAGGGCAATGTGGTGAATGTGAAGAAAGGAGGTCTTGGTGAGGGATTGACTGTGAGCAAGGAGAGTAATGATTGAACTAAATGCAGAAGTTGTGCACTGGTTCAGGGAGGTTGAGGAGGTCAGAATCATAAGTGGTAGTATCCTGCGAGGATTACTATTGTCTTGTCCATGTTCAGATACACAAAATCATGGCTCATCCAGCTTTGACCTGCATGTGAATGGAATGTCTGTATAACTAGAGTAGATGTAACAAGGTAGAGCTGATAGAAATGGGAAATGATGGCAATGTGTAAGCAGAACAATCCATATCTTAAATAGAAGGATTGCAAAGTATTCTGGGCAGAAACCTTCATTTGGGAAATGTTTGGGTGTAGAGGCTCTCTTCCACAATCGTTGTAGAAACTTATCGTGGATGTGATCGTCTATCGGTAAAGTACGGATAGAATCAGTTGCAAGATGATCATGTTGTGAGCATCAGATGATACAAACAGTGGGAAAGATATGAGTAATTTTTAATCTGAGCCCTATTGTTTGTACTCCTGCCATTCTCCTGGATTTCTACTGTCATTTTATATTTTTGTTTTACACTATTGCTAAAATGGTATATATTGTAGAATAATTGCTAATGATACAAGGTTTTATAACACACTAGTTTATTTGAGTCAGTGAATTGGAAATAAATTCACAATCATTCCTTGTGTCATAATGACGTAGTATTTTCGCTGCCCTGATTTTAGCCTACAATTAGCTTTGTGCTTGGCCTCCCAATTTCATTATGGAACTTTGAAACACTAAAGCTTAAGTAAGGAGATACAAAAGCAGTTTTCATGCTGAGGCTTCAGTTGTTAAGAACCAAACAGATTTCCTGTAACACCTAATTTCTCCTCATCACTCTCTTCGTATTTCAAGGCTGGCCATGGTCCAGTCAGCTTGAGTTAGGCATCTTTGCAAAGGGGAAATTGTTGTCCCTGGAAAAATTCCAGGAAGTATTTCTTTATCTGAAGAGTATTGTATGGATGTGAATGGATTCAGTCCAGTGGTAAAATTATTTCAGTCAGGTTACTGAAAAACAAACTTCTCCATTTTTATGCCATGTGAAATACTAATTCTGAAGCAATTGTAATTTAGATGTTTCTGTTCATTAAATTTTATAATTCCCTGTAATCTGAGGGTGAGGAAGAGAACGGGAAATCACTTCCTTCACAAATCTGCTGTAATTCAGTACAAGGCATTTCTCCATTCAAATGTTCTGGTTTTGGGATTAAATTATTTCATTTCTAACCATTCTAGCTTGCTTTGACTATGCTGGACCACCCTACATGTGAAGTCTTATTTATGCATTCTGGTGCTGTTTTTCTAAACAAAATGTATTTTTCTTAAAGATTCTATATTCGGCCACATACAACTGCTCTTTATTTCACACGTTGAAGTGTACTGCCATGCCAACTTAATATGCAGTTAATGTCTATAGCCATCAGAGATACCTTCAGTAATACAGAATAATTTAGCGTGTTTTTTTTATTTGGGGCTTATTGTTTAAATGGATCATTGGAATGTGTTCATTACCTGATACTAGGGTCCGTTGATATGGAAATTTTCCAATATCGATATATCGGTGGACTCATATCGATATATACTGATATATCGATATCACCAGGGTTTTTTTTCTGTGTATGCGCACGCATTCGGAGGTGCGCGCGCATTCCGATATGCGTGCTCTAGGCCCAGGAGGTTTGCAATGCCGGCGACAAGGTAAGTTGAAAACGTTTTATATTGTACCGATATAACTGATATATCGATATATAGCCGGACACGTTATACCAATATTTTGCGATATATCGATTTTTTTTATATCAAATTTTTCAATATACTGATATATTCAATTTTCCAATATTGGCATATTGATATGAAAAATTATACCGATATATCGCTGGACACTACCTGATACCTAGAATTGTACAAATTGTAGCAAAAGCGGTTGCTTGGCTTTTCAAACCTTATTTGATGCTATCTCTTCCACTGAAACTAACTACCTGTTTTCAAATCCCAATTTCCTGCTCTTTCTCTGTATCCTTTTATATAAGTCCTCTTTAAATTTTTATCCAATTTCTTTTTAATGTTCTAGTATCAGCCTCAATAGGTAATTGTTTCCTGCTAATTTGTAATTGTAGGTTTTGCAGTTGGTACACTATTCATTGAGAGCAGGCAGTCTCTAACAATCTTGTTACTCTTCTGTTAATGTGGCAACCTATTGGTAAAGAGGTGGAGTATTTAAATTTATTTTCAGTAACTTGATAATCATATTGACTGCACGTTGTCTCATTGTAAATTGTCTGCTGTAAGGAAGATGAAGAAGGTCCTCTCTTTCTTTGACCTCGCAAGTAGTGGCTGCTACTTTATTGAACAGGTATTTGTGAAGGAGACTGCAATTTAGTCCAATGTAGATTTGTTTGGTGGTTATTTTCAACCACATAAATCTGATCAGACAGCCTTGCTGAATCAAAATGAACTTGTAAATCTAAAGTAATTCTTCTTATTTCCCTCTGCCTTTTAATGATAATACCGAATTGGCTGCGATAAATTTGCCCTTTTCTAAAGACCTGATTTTTAGGAATCCTTTTTTGTCTATTGTATATATGTATTTTGATTTGAGGTTTAAATAGGTCAGAAGTTGTTTAGAGCAAGTAATGTGAGATCATCCATTTAAATGTATTTGCTTGTGTGTCTTTATGCCTCATTTTAAAGATTGTTTGAGTAGTAGAGAATGAGTTAAGTATTCTAACTGAACCAAAAAATGCTTTCTCTTATGACCGATCTGTGTAAAAGAGTTTTAATGTTGAAGTCCTAGGATGTCTGGTGGTTCTTAGATGAGTGGCTTTTGACTCCTCTCATTGAGGTTGAGGTTTTGGTCCAGTGGCTTTGTGACATTCAGTTACACCTACCTCAGGTGCGTTTGACCTTTATTGGCATTCAGGCTGTTAGGTGAAACATTACAGGAGTTTTCTTTTTTAAAAAACAAGCTAATCCTTTCTGCTACTGGTTGATGATTCACTGCCATTCATGGTGGCTTGTAATTGGTCTGCGCTGAGTAAAGTGTAGAAAAAGTATGCTTTGTTACCTTTCTATACAGAAAAGGGAAAATGTAAGAATGTGTTAATGTCTTTATCAACATAATTTTACATGGCAATATAGCAAAACTGAATAGTTTTCTCAGCCATGGATATAAAAAAATGAATTTTAGAAGAGTGAAATGTGTAATTTTGTAGAAGAAATCAACAAGTCCAGAATTTCTTTTGGAAAACATTTTCACTGTAGCAGTCAGTGTATGGTATACAAGTTGTATTAAACTAGTACTTGTGATTAGTTTATTGGTGTTTATTGGTTGAAACTTAAATCTTTTATGTTGGGGTTATCAAGTACAGTATGTTGGTTGTTTGGTTAATAGTTTTCATTAACAAAAGAACTGCTTGCACAGCAAGTAATCTTTTTAAAATATATTTAAAAAAGACCCCAATTTGTTAAAGTATAAGATGTGGTAAAAACAAAATCCCCAGGATGTGTTGATGGAAGAAGTTAGTGTGTTTGCCTGCAATTTCTTATCTTCACATGGCTGAAACCCTCTTCCACTTCCAGCCATTGTTGCTTTCATACTCTACTTTTCCAATGCATTCTCATTGGTCTCTTAAGTTCCATCCTCCAGAAGCTGCAGAGCATTCGTAACTTCACAAGCTGTATCTTCTCCCTGTTGTATCGGCTCTCTCTGCAAGCCCACGTCTCATCATCTCCCAACTCCATTGGCTGTCTATCGTCCAGTAGGTTAATATCAAAATCCTTGCCTTTAAATGCCTCCATGGCCCTGCCCCATCAGTCCCGGGGATCTCCTGTCATTCTACTCCCCAGTTATTTGTTTGCTGTTCTTGGTACAATAGCACATATGGATTGCATTTGGTTCTTGTTTTAAGGGAGGGGAATACAACAAGGATAGTGAACATTAGAACATAAAAATTAGGAGCAGGAGTAGGCCATTCAGCCCCTCGAGCCTGACCCGTAATTCACTAAGACCATGGTTGATCTTCTAGTCTAACTCCACCTACCCGCCATATCCGATAATCCCTTTATCCTAAAGAAATCTATCAATTTCAGTCTTGAATATGTTCAAGGACTGAGCATCTAAGGCCTTTGGGGTAGAGAATTCCATAAATTCACTATCTGCTGAGTGAAGAAGTTTTTCCTCAACTCAGTGTGAAAGGGCTGACCCCTAATTTTAAGACGGTGACCCCTGGTTATAGTTTCTCCAACCAGGGGAAACAATTTTCCACTATCTACTCTGTCATGCCCCTTAATAATCTTATAGGTTTCTATAAAATCACCTCTAATTCTTCTATATTCAAGAGAATATAGGTCTAGATTGCTCAACCTATCCTCATACCTCTTACCAGGTACGAACCTAGTGAATCTATGCTGTACCCCGTCCAAGGCGAGTATGTCCTTTCTTAAATAAGGAGACCAAAACTGAACACAATACTCTAGGTGCGGTCTCACCAGGGCCCTATACAGTTGCAACAAAACTTCCTTACTCTTATATTCTAACTCTTTTGTAACGAACTCCAACATACCATTAGCCTTCCTAGTTGCTTGCTGTACCTGCAAATTAACTTTTTGTGTGACTGGTGTACAAGTCCCTCTGAACTCTAAACTACTGTATAATAAACAAACATAAGACTAAAATATTTATAGATTTTATTCAATAATTTATATATGATAGTTTTAAAAATTGAATAGCCAATGACAAATTTGTTCCTTTCAAGATTATAGAAACTGTAAAGAACAGTATACATGGTATTTCCTAATTTAAATTGTAGTTCATTTGATTCTTTTTAGGGGAAAGATATTGTACCGCATGTTTGAATTGAAATATCAGCATATATGACGACCTTTAAATTTTTTGTAGTTGTATTGTGTCGAAAGAGAGTGCTATTTGCTATGAAAGGGGTTGGAATTTCCAGATCAAGTTGGTGACCGTAGTTCTTGGGTGAGTGTGAAAAATAGTGTGATGTGAAGTTGTTTCTCTTTTCAGGGTTCAATTATATCTGTTTATCTAAGTCCTCTGTATAGTTATTGATGAGAAGTATGAAGTGCCTGAACAGGAAACCTTTAGGTTTTAAGGTCTAGCGTTTCAAAGTAGAAGTGGGTAATTCCACATGTATGAAGAAATAATCTGTTTTTGCTAGTTTGCAATAGCTAGTAACCTTTTTAAAATGTTACGATGAAGTATTGAGAAAGTTTCTAGGTTTGTTTTATATTAAAAATTTTCAACTAATTTGTTTATTTTGAGTTTACTCGATTTCTGTTTAGGGTATTCTTTTGCGGAACCCTGTATTCATGCAGTAAATGAGATGTATTCATATTGCATTTTGAATATAATGGATCTAGGTCAGATATTATCATATCGCTTAAACCCTGAATCTTCTTGACTCCCCAAATTTGAGAGTGTTTGGATAACGCCAATTGTAGGTAACCAATGGTGTCTCAATAATATCCTTAAAGTGTGAAGAGAAAAAGGACCGTCTCCATTTAGTCAATGAATTAATTGCTTTGAGATGTCCTCCCAATGTGAAACTACATTCAGCACCCACCTTAACCTACACCCTCTTGACTACAATCTCCAACTCAGGTCAAACCGCAACAATAACTTACATTTATATAGCAATATTTATATAGCTCCCTCCATGCAGGGTAGCGTCACAGAGAGCTTTACAGTGGCTGAACCTGACTCAGAGCCGAGGGTGGGCATAGTCAAAAAGGAAGGTTTTCAAGCGGGATTTCAAAAAGGGGAGAGGGGACAAGGTGGAGGGATTGATGGAGAGTATTCCAGAGTTTCAGGGTATAGTGGCTGATTGCGCGACCTCCAATGTTGGAGTTGGGGGGGGCGTGAGGGATAACAACAACTACAACTTTGATTTATATAGCGTCCTCCACGCCGGACGGCGTCTCAGAGCGCTTCACAGTAACGGATCCCGGGACCGAGCCAGGGGCAGGTCCCGGATAAGTAGGGGACTGGTGCCAGTTGAGCACAGGTTGTGGACTCTGAAGTGAGGAAGCTGGAGAGGCACGGAAGTGCCTGGGAGTAAAGGGATTTGTAAACGAGGGAATTTGAAAAACATTCACTGTCCAGTGCCTTGTGATGTTCTCCCGATGTGAAAGGCACTATATAAATGTAAGTTGTTGCTGTTGATCAGTGATCATTAATTTCATTGCTGCGGTTGAAAAAAATGCTGTAAAAAAGAAAGTTTGTGGCGATAGCAGTGCTAAGATTTTTGGTTTTATCATTCTAACTTACCAATGTTGGAAAATAGTTCTGTAAGAAGTGTCTCTTATGTATAGGACCAAAAAGGAGAATTGCTTTACAGCTGGCTGGTCGCCAAAATAATCATTCTCTTCAATCTTTCAAGTGATTGCCCTGAAAATTTACCATTGAATGTTAATTTTGGAGTTGATAACACTCACAAGCACCCTGGGCTACAGGGTAAAGATTTATGTCTGACTCCCCTTACGGTTTCCTTATCTTCATGAGGAAAGATGTTGACCGTGTGTCTTTGTGTCTCTTATTTAGTTTGGGGAGGAAGGAGAGAAGAAATGCTAGCTGAAAGCCACTACCTCAAGCTGTTTCTTTTTACATTCAATGAATATTAGGATCATTTAAGTGCTCTGAGACTTTACCCTGTGTAAAGGGTGCTATATAAATTCAAGTTGTTGTTATTTTGTGGTTTGGCCAGGGGGATGTGGCTCAAACCCATCAATGTTTTCAAACTCACAGCTTTTTTATTTGGAGTACACTTTAGAAAGCAGCTTGAATGAATTTGTGATATACAGAGAGAATACTATTCTATTAAGGATTACCCAATACTGATTCTGTAAGCAGAATGCTTATCCACTGTTTCAATTAATAATCTTTGCCACTGATGGAGAGGACTTGGCTTTTCTTTGAAATGAATAGATTTCTTTGTTACTTGCTCAAACCACGTGTGTTTACTAGTGTTGAAAATGCACCAATCCTCTTAGGGCTACCTCCCGCAGGTCTGGAAATAAAATTAGCAAAAGTACAAGCCTTAAATGAGCAAAGTGCAAGCCTTAAATGATGCAATATTTTTTGAGAGCCTTAATCTTTTTCTAATTTTGATTTGAAACTCCCAATCCCCTCTAAAAAAAACTTTGGGATTTTGCTAGATTGGCTTTGAACAGTGGAGCTGATAAATATTAATTCTGAATTTGAGACAAAAGCTTACTTGCAACAAATCTAAAGGATGGATAATTGGGAAAGTACTTCTGCTTTTCAAATTCCTGTTTGGAGGGTGAGTTTTTTTCACTATTGTGGTTGAATGGTAACTAATAGTAGAAGATAAAAAGGTAAATCTTTGAGATGTCTCAATAATGTGAAAAGGGCTATATCAATGCAAGGATTTTATTGTTATTTATTAACCTGAACCTTAATACAGATGTCTGAGTAATAATCATACTATAATATGAGCAAAGATTGGATTTAAGACCTATCTTCTGACTGGGTTTCTTTCATTCATTGTTAATACTATTCCTATTACTGTACTATTCGACTATTCCTATTCCACAATTATTTTGTGTCTTATGTAGCTAAGAATTAACTACACAGGAAAGGTAGTTCAGGGGCGCCATCTTGATAAATTATATATAATATAGGTTCCTGTTGTTTTGTTGTTTTTGTTTCTTATGTAATTAGCTCAAAATATATCATGGGACCATTTGGTCACTTTTGTTAAAAAAAACTTGTTGCAAACAACCATTTAGTTTTAATAAGGAATTTTTAAAAAGATAGATTTTCTAGATTTTCTTTTTTTTGCATTGTGATACAATCTACTGTTGTGTGACGTGCTTCTGACCAGCACACTGATTTAAATTACACTCTGGGCTTAAACTTGATCTTCATGAGATTCTAATCGTGATTGTATGTAATCGTAATGGACTAGCCAAATGGAACTCAATTGTTCTTTCTAGTCGGTCTTGTACATAATCTAGTTAAGATCTGAAACTCTGATCAACTAAGTATCTTACTATCAGTAATGTACTTATGCAGGAGGAAAAATTAGCGGCACAGAGTATAATTGCTTGCTAATTGGCAGTAAATCTGTATTTATTCATCTACCTGTCAAATGTTTGGTATTTTTGAACATTTTAAACATTGCTTCCAGCAGCTCAAGATTTACTTCATCAGCTATCTGATGGACACTTGCCTTCAGCATGCCTTCAGGATTTTTGCAGGACGAGTTGACTTGTAACGTGCCAGCCACCATGATTTTTTCTAGGTCCAAATCCAATACTGCGTACTAGATTTTATGTGCTCTAATGGAACAATGCCATTAGTTGTTCAGACTGAAAACAATTTAGTAGCTAACCATAATTGCATCATTAATTCTCTGCCAATATGTGTTGCCAATTGGTAATTAGTCTGGAAGTCCGCTTTTTATAAGCGGTTCTAATACAAGTACCAAAGTAAGTTGGTATATTAAAGTACAGATCAGCTAGGATCAGGTGCAATTGTATCGCAAACCCATGAATTTGGAGTCACAGCACTGAATTGTAGCAACTAGGGTTGGGGTGACTGAGCTACGGGGTACCCAACCATGTTAAAAGGACGGAACCCTTCCCCACCATGTAACCCTGTTAAGAGGGTAAGCCTAGTTGTAGCTGCTTGAGTGTATTTATGAATTTTGTATGGAGTGGGGGTTGAATAATTTGTACATCATTAATCTGGACTTTTTATATATTTTCTTAAAAGTATATATTTGATCATCTTTGCCAATGTGAAAATGCGTTGCTGTGAATTTCTTACTCTTTTCTGTTATCAGATTCTAGAGATTAGAATGGGATTTTCATGAGATTTTGTTTTATGTGAACCTGTGGGAAGATTGTTTGCCACATTTATGTAATTCTGGGCTGATTTATTGGCATACCTGTTTCCAATGTAATAAATGTATTAATTGGATTTAAAATATCTTACCCAAAGTCGGTTCTTTCTCACTCTTTGAGCTTTTTGAAATGCAACTTTTTCCTCTTTTCCCTGTTTTTAATGTAGTCCTCTTCAAGTCACAAATTGAATAGTTGAAAGTGATTTTCAGCAAGAATAAAATTACATTTGCAGAGTGCCTTTCACATTGGTAGGCGTTGAACTGTCTGGGGTCAGGACCCTAGCATGCGGGAGGAGGGTGGTGCAGGGTTGGGATGAGGGAGTGATTATTGGGGAGTCCTGTGACTGCACGTGAACTGACCCAGCCTTAACGTTAACATAATGGTGAATTAAAAGTTTTGCTCTAATCTCACTGTCATGGGATAGGTTAAAAAAAAGGTTGTCTGTCTGCTTTATGGAAAAGCAATTTATGTTGGTTTGCAATGCTTTGGTTCCTGTTCTTTATGTTTGGGCTGATGCACTTTGAAATAATGAATAGTATCAGATAACGATTGTCTGCTCTATATAGTTAGTATATGTACTTTCTGTGTTTGTGAAATTGTCACTCCTCATTAGAGGAGAACAGTGGTTCCCAACCTTTTTTTGCTGCGACCCAAATTAGCATCCAACAGGTCCTCCCACACTTAGGGGGCGACATCGCGACTGAAGTGATCCTCAGCCAAAATGTTATCTCAGTCTCTTTTGTCGACTCACCGCAAATTCTAAGTACACTCTTTCACACAAATTGGTCGGCAGTATCGCCCCAGGAAGCTTTTTTTAGTGTTAAAAAAGCATTTTCAACATTAAAAAAAGCACAATTTTTTTATCTGATGACCTTTCGCGACCCAACTGAGGACCTCCGCGACCTGATTTGGGTCGCGACCTGAGGTTGGGAACTACTGCACTAGAAGAACCTCATAACCTATTGAGACTCAATGGATCTATATTAAGGTAGTTCTCTGAAAACACAATGCTTCCGCTTGAAAATTTATTGCGTAATCTTTGTTTTACTCTTTTTTTAAAAATGTGATCACTCCGTCCATGACTGCTTTTAATATAATAATAATTCTTGCATTTGATATAACGCTTTTCACATCTTCCAGAGGTCTCAAAGTGCTTCACAGAATATACTGTAAATTGCGCACAGCAGTGTCCCAAGAACAGTCGTGCATTGAAATGACCAATTTATTATTGGTTTTTTTGAGGGATTATTATTAGGCATGTGAAATAAGGAAACTTGCCCAAGGTTTCGCCCTGCTGGGAATTGAACCCAGATCTCTCGCTTGTAAGGCAGGTGCTGTAACCACTGAGCTACAGGACTCCACTGAGCTCCAGGACTCCACACCACTGAGCTTCAGGACTCCACAGTGCTGGGACAGTGCTGTGTGCAATTGGCTGCTGTGTTTCACCATCAAATATACAGGCAATTCATTTTACAGTATATTCTGTGAAATGCACTGAGATGTGAAAAGCACTATATCAAATGCAAGGATTATTATTATTAAATCTCCCTTTGTGATATAAAATGCAGATATATTAGCATGTTTGTATATTTAGTTATATGCCATCCAATTAAAGATTTGTAAGCATTATTAAACTTGCTGGTTCACAGTAACTGAAAATCTGCATTAATTTTTTTTAATTTTGCTTACCGACTAGCAGATCCAGTTTGCAGACCAGAAACAAGAATTCAACAAACGGCCAACTAAAATAGGTCGCCGCTCGCTTTCTCGCTCAATCTCCCAATCCTCGACAGACAGCTACAGCTCAGGTAGGCGCTTCCTGAAATTCATTGGAATGGTAACTTGAGTGAAGTTTGGCAACTTCTGAATGTCATCCTGCAGTCACTCCGCCTCACCCCCTCCCTTGACCCCACGTACAGCATGATATAGTTTATCCTGAAATGATGTTGGACAACAAATAATTGTGGTGCTTCTGACATTACCTGGGTTCTGATATATTTAATGTAGTCATATTTTGAAACCATTTCATGTAGAAATGTACCAGAAAAAAATTAAACTATTCAGCACTGATTTAAATCTGATGATTGTAACCATATTTTGACCCAGGCATGATCATTTCATACCTTTCAAAGAGACCTGTTGTAGGCATTCTGATTCATACAATCGCTTTAATACATCATGGTGGTGGAATTAATATATTTAGCCTTAAGGAAAAACAAATTTGATCAATTGCTTTGCTTTCAGTAGGCATATTTTGACTTGTGTGGTAAGGAACCATTTGGATGTTTCATTAAGTTTTTACGAAGGGAATCTTAAGAGTAAATGTGTCTGTCTTAAAATGCACAGATAAGGAATTTAATGTGCCCCATTACAAGAGGATTAATTGAAAACAATTGATGGATTATTATGTAAATATACCTATAATGTGCAGCCCCAAATGATCCTTGAAACATTGCCTCATTGTGCTTCAAAGGAACAGCCTTTTAAGTTGCTTCTTTATCCAGTTTTACTGATCTCTTCTGTTTGTGCCAAGCTGGTCAAATGCACAATGAGTTCACTTCAGTAAAGGGCAGCAGAATGTAATAGTATTTTAGTTCAGTTGTCTAATCCTAACTGGTACAATTATAGATATACATCTCTGCTGCTTAATTTCAACCACATGTGTATTAGGCGCCTGGACTGCACAAATTAGTGTCCCCTCTTCCTGATTGGAACTGTAACAAAAAATATGGACTTGTGACTGTTTTCCTTGATTTGAAAACACAGTGCTTCTTGAACCTATGGAAACTAACTTCTCTACACATGCTTGTTTGTAACCAGCTTTATGTTTTATTTGGAAAGGATTATGGAGCAACATTTCTGTGTAGATGGGTAAAAGATGAACAATCCACAAAGATTAGATGCAGCAATAAAATAATGGCGATTTATGCAGGATTAGTTTGAATTAGAAACACTCAGATGTTGTCAATTTCAGCTTCCATGGCAGGGCAGCATTTTCCCATTGTGGTTACAAATTGTTAGAATTAAACATTGTCCAGGTAGAGCCCTGCCAAATTTTCTTCTTGTCCCCAAAACTGTTACCCTGAGCATTTATAAACTATACAGCCATGCTAATATGTGGACTCTGTTCTGTGGCAGTAACCTTTTAGGTTTTTATATTTCTTAGGCGTGAAAGGATCTTTTACTCCTATGTAATATAAAAAGGATACCCAGCATTTAATCATAAAATTAGTTGTTTTTTTAGTGGCACCATAACATAGGTAAAATTGTGTAAGTGATTTAGATGGTAACATTGGAAGAGATTATTGGTCTTTCCCGTTTAAGATTACCAATAAACATTGTTCTGTAACAAAAATACTACTATAATATTTCAGGAAATTTTGTCATGCAAGCTATGGTTGCCATGGATTGCATTGCAAATATGTAGTTGCTTCAGTTACAAGTGCTATAAAGGTTCTACATTCAAAAGCTCATCAACATAATTAATTTAGGCTGATTTTACATGTGGTATATGGCATATTCACAAACTGAGAAAACCCAATTATACAAACACTGCACAGTCATTGAATAGAAAAATAATCTCTATGAAACTATTACCATTCCCCATGGTCATAAGCAGAACAAATAACTTACCTCTTCAAGTCTCTCCTCAAGACTCTCCTCTTCGATGGACCCATCGGCAACTCCTTATCCCCCCCTTCCCTCCCCCCGCACCTGTCCTCAGCTCTGGTCTGAAGCAGTAACTGTCGCAGTGCCTTGGGATGTCCTCCTGGCGTGAAAGGCGCTATACAAATCTGACTACAAAAAAAATGTGACTACAACAAAGTGTGTTGCGGGAATAAACTACTTTTTCACATTTGCAAATAATTGCCAACCTGTTTTAAAACTGGAATTCAAATGCTTTTGAATGATTTAATGGGGATGGAAGTTTAAGGTTAGATTATTTTTGTATCAAAATAACCCAATTGCTAAAGATGTGGACACTTTGTCAGTTTAATAGAGGGGGAATTAGAGAGAATGATTGATGTGTGTCTATTGCAAGATTTTTACTGCTTCTCGTCTGCCCCTAGCGGCATCCTACACAGATAGCTCAGATGATGAAACCTCACCACGTGACAAACAGCAGAAGAACTCGAAGGGCAATGGAGATTTCTGCATCAAGAATATCAAACAGGCAGACTTCGGGCGCAGAGAGGTTGAAATTGCTGAGCAAGGTGAAAGATAAACCACAATCTATGTAAACCGACAATTATTTGATCTTCCCACTCTGTGCATTTATCTGCAAAAATGGGAATAATGCTTTGAAATAGCTAAAGCCCAAAGTATACTTTCCACAGGTATTAAGTAAAAGTTGATGTATTCCAAGTGGTGCATAGAGAATAGTGAGTGACAAAACAACAACCGAACTGCACTGAATTTGCCCAGTGAAAATAGAGCTACTAGATCCCCTGTCAAAACAGATCACTATGGATTTAAGAAATTTACCCAAATTTTGTGGTTGACTGGATTATGGATTAAATTATTTTTTCTTCTTATTGGTAATTTTAGTTGATTCTAAAGGTAGCAGGTACATTACAGGTTATTGTACTCTGCCCACTGTTGATAAATAAACCTAAGGTCATGCAGAGTTCTTTATTGCTTTAATTGTTTTCCAAGTACTGTAATTGCTTCACACCATGACATAATTTCCCCAGAATCTTTTCTCAAATAGCACAAGAACCTCCTGATTAATTGATTAACCAACAGTTCTTGGAGTATTATTGATGTTATATTAAATTGACATTTTAAAATGGTAAATATGAAAAGATTACTGCCGGATAAAGCAGTCTCTAAGTCTCTGATTAAATTACAGTAATGCTGTTGTGGGCTGCCACTGCTTGTAACTGATTTAGGGTATTCAAAGTCTAATTGCTTTGTATGGTTATAAAACTAGTTTTTCGCCTCGCAATTTCTCCTTCAGTGAGTACATAAACCTGTGACCTTCCCTTTTCTTAACCATTGCTTGATCTTGACTGATTCTGTAATCAGTAATGAATTTGAGGTGAACTAAGGAAATCTACATTGTCCTGGGCAAACTCCATGTTAGTAAATCTGCCATGTGCATTTTAAAAACTAATCACTAATGTTATGTTCACACTTATTTCAATGCAGAAATGCCAGCTCTGATGGCTCTGAGGAAACGAGCCCAGGGAGAAAAACCATTGGCTGGAGCTAAGATAGTTGGCTGCACTCACATTACAGCCCAGACTGCGGTGAGTGCGAGTGCTTCAAATGTTAGTTTAAAATAATAGGACTTCATAATGCAGTGATGTTCATGCACAGTATACACTGTGCTTCCACCTCCAAAACTTTGGTTCCAATCGAGCTAAACCAGCGGTTCCCAACCTTTTTTTTCCTGCTACCCTGAATTGGCCACCAACAGGACCTCCCGACTGCATGACTGAAGCGAAGTTCAGCCAAGACGATATCTCTGTCTCTTTTGTGGACTCAGCACAACTTGCTGGTACTGTCGTTCATACAAGTTGGTCGGCGGTAAAAAAAAAAGCATTTTCAGCATTAAAAAAAGCAACAGCAAAAAAAATTCTGGTGACTCTTCACAACCCTACTGAGGACAACTCCCGCAACCCTGATTTGGGTTGGGACCCGAGGTTGGGAACCACTGAGCTAAAGCAATTCAAGTCTACTCTCTACTAGTTCTAATGAATCAAATCGTTCAATATATCCTATGTAAACGATCTATGAGGGTAGAGGAACCAGGGATTTAGGATTCACATTTACAGCAGCACAGGTGGACAAGGCCATAAAGAATACAAATGGAGTCCTCAGATTTAAGTCCAAAGGGATAAATGTACAATACAACAATAAAATAAGGTGGACATTGATAGTTTTAACTTGTTGATCCAAGACACTAAACTACATGAAGGATACCATATAAATACAAGTTGTTGTTGGAGAGTCCAAAAAGAAGGGGCATATATTTAAGGTAGTTAATAGTAAATTTTAGGAGGAACTTCTTCATGCAGAGGATGGTAATAATGTGGAACTGACTGGTTGAAGCAAATGAAATTATTATATTTAAAGGAATATTTGATGCATACCCAAGAAAGAAGGGTATAGAGGTGATAGGAGTGTAGTGAGTGTATTTGTGAGCAAACATACAATAGCCAATTTGTGCACAACAATGACTCAGAAACAACAATGCCCCCTAAAGGCCAACTGTTCAATCAACTATCCTTCAAACCTTTCATCTGGCCTCTAAATAGCTCTGCTATCTCTGACCTCGGCAACAGTGGATGCCAGTATCACTACCTCTCCCTGAGACTCTCATCCACACTTCATCACCTCCAGGCTCAATTACCTAAATTCTCTCTTTGCTGGGTACTCCAGTTCCTCCCAACATAAGCTGCAGCTCATGTCCCTCTCCATCGCCCTCACCCACACTCAACTTCACTGCTTCTCCTTCATCCAGCAGATCAAATTCAGAATTCTCAGCCTCATATTCAAATGCCTCCATGGCCTTGACCCACCCTACTTCTGCGATCCTATTGCCTTATCCCGTCTCTCTGCTCAACGAATACCTGTCTGCTTCACCTCACCTACTCATTCCACTCCACCTATGTCTGCTTTCTGAAACTCCTTCCCTCTACATTGCTCCCTATTTCTCCACTTTTTAAAACTCACCTTAGATCTGACTATGCCTTCATTATCCTTCCTCTCTCAGTCAATTATGTGAAGTGCTTTGAGATATTGTTCTGATGTGAAAGGAGTTGTATAAATGAACTGTTCTCATTTTTTTAAAACTGAGCAATCTGTGATAACTACTATTCTGTCCCTTTTATTCTTGGTTTGTTGGAATTGTGTGCAGGTGCTGATGGAGACTCTTGCTGCACTTGGAGCACAGTGCCGGTGGGCTGCCTGCAATATCTATTCCACACAAAACGAAGTGGCTGCTGCTCTGGCTGAAAACTGTACGTGGCGGTATTGATGAGGTTCTCTGGTGAAGAGATTATTTAAATACAGATTTGAGATACTTTATTTTTCCCCATTCAATATTGTGTGCTGTGTTTCGCCCACAAAATACAGTCAATTCATTTTACAGTTTCTTGATCATGCTCTATTCTGCATATACACAATTTAACTTATTTAATAAATAGTGTAAAAAGGTTTTCAATAGAGCTGACGTTGAACTGAATGTTTGACCCCAGAACATCTATTTAAAACAATCCAAAGACTTTTTTTTTAATGAGTTTCTGTGTTATTCTTTTTCTATTCTAGTTGCATTAAAACTAATTTTTATCTTAAGTAATTGTCACAAGGCATATTGGAATGTAGACATGTTCGTGATCTCATACTTAATATAAGAGTACTACTGTACCTAACAATGGTATAGATATGGTAAACATGCATGGTACTTCCATTAGCCATTTCTTTTTTGGTGGGGCAGGTGGCTGCAGAAATTAATCCCAGTGGTTAATCCCTGTTAAATGTATATGCAATGGTTTGAGACCAATTACAAATATTCTCATTAAGACAATTTCAAGGCAGTTCTATTGTATAATTTATGTCATTTCTAATATAATTTTTTTTTGAAAAAAAAGTTGCTTTGTCAGCAGTTCATTGTAATACATGCCCATTTTAGGGCTAGGAAATTTAACTCATTCAATAATTTTCAAGTTATTATCCAGTTTAGTTTTTGTTCTTCTATCACAATACTTTCATGATAGGGTGATCTTTCCTTTTCTACCCATGTCAGCTTATTCAGTCTTTGCCTGGAAAGGAGAATCCGAAGATGATTTCTGGTGGTGCATTGATCGTTGTGTGAATGTGGAAGGATGGCAGCCTAACATGGTATGGGCGATGTGTTGCTCACAACAATTTTCTCTGTCAGAAATTGAAGTTAATAATCTCTAAAATTTGATCAGATTGTACTTCAATGTAATATAAATAAAAGTTTTGCCTTGTTTATTTTGATGTCACATTCTCTGTTAAAATTCCATGCTTTACTTATCAAATAGCTGGCGTTTATTGCAGATTCTTGATGATGGCGGGGATCTTACCCACTGGATTTACAAGAAGTATCCCAACATGTTTAAGAAGATCAAAGGCATAGTGGAAGAAAGTGTAACTGGTGTCCATAGGTGAGTGTTGAACTCTTCATGTGGACAATACATTGCAAAATTAGATTGGTAAAGCACCTTTCATGTTGAGGGGACTTCCAAAGGCTCTGGCTGTCTGCATCTTGGGAACATTGCAGTGGAAACAGTTCCTGTTCCTGTTTGACATTTACTGTGTATCTTTGCAACTGTCAAGCCCTCACTACCTTGTATGAGGGGCATTATATAAATGAAAGTTGAGTTGTTATAAATGAGTTGTTGAAACTATTTCATAATATTCAGCAATTTGTACTTTATAATTCTCAGTAGTAGCCAGCTTGAATTCTGAACTGTGAACCAAACACGTTGCAGAGATATTTTGGAATATTGTTTTGATTTTTGCCTCTTCTTATTTAGACTTTACCAGTTGTCCAAAGCTGGTAAGCTGTGTGTACCAGCCATGAACGTGAACGATTCTGTGACCAAGCAGAAGTTTGACAATCTCTATTGCTGCAGAGAATCTATATTGGACGGGTAGGTAACTGGGTTTTTCACTTTGCATATGCTTTCAGTTGGTGACCATCAACAAACTTTTAAATCACTTTTTTAAAATATACATATTCATGATTCAAATTAGTTGATTCTCACACTGCCTGAAGGCAGACTGAATATCCAGCTTTAGAGTGATTTGTGCTTGCAGTAATTTCCTCAGTTTTGCTACTGTGGCTATGTCACTAGCAGAGTAAAGGCATTTGTCTGTAGGACAGGTTCAAGATAGCCATGCCTGGATGCTGTTGTGCAGATCCTAATGGCTACTACAAGGTGGCATTGGTAGAGGTATGGTATCACTGAGCAGGGAGAGGTCCAAACGATTTGGAGAAAATAAACTTTTGTTCTTTTTTTAAACTGGGGGTGGTGGGGAGAGAATGAGCCTTCAAGGCGGATGAACATTTGTGAATGAAGTTGGATATCATATTTAATTTCTTTAGCATTTTTAACTGAAATAATAATTTTAGTCTAATTTGGATATTCTTAAACATGGTGATGAATTTGTCAGACATCCAGCTGGCCAAAAAAAACTTTGCTAGGGATGATGTAAGGAAACTGAAGGAAAAAGAAAATTATACATTGCCAAATAAAGATGTTTAATAAAAAAAGCCATCTAATCAAAAACCTTAATCGCATATTTCGCTCGGTTTTGAATAATATGCCTGATTATAATCATTTGCTATTGTTAGTGTGTTTCTGCTGGGTGTAGTAGATTATTTTGAGAACTAATTATATGAATTTCATGTTTTTGAAAGCTTGAAGAGAACAACAGATGTGATGTTTGGTGGAAAACAAGTCGTAGTTTGCGGTTATGGGGAGGTAAATGTTTCTTCCTCTCTCCTTGTTTTTATTTGGAAGTGGGGTACTCTGGTCTATTTGTTTCCTAGAGTATAATGTAAGACCAATGATTACAATTGTGAAGGGGTCCTAATTTACTGTAGCCAGTAACTTTTTTTTACAACCTGGTATTTTATAAATGGAAACACCTTTTCACTTTGCCCTGTTTTATTTTACAGTCTACATTTTGTGTCCAGATGTTAGCAGTCTGGTTTTAATGTACATGGCAGGCAATAGTAAAGTCAGCTTTCTGAAATATGAATTGGTTTGCAGGAAGCTGAACTGTTTAAGAGATGGTGGGAGTTTAATCATACTGGGTCAGTTATAGAATTAACCCACCCTCCCCAGGAATTGTACACAAGGTCAATCATTGTTTGAAAGAAAATAGGTTAACATATCACCCAAAATGTTGATCTGTCTTTCTGTGAGATGCGGATTGACCAGTTATGTATTTCAGCACTTATTATTTCAGATTTCTGGCGTTGTCAAACTTGTTATTTGGCTCTACCCGACATCTGATATGTGTGTATCATTTTCTGATAGCTCACTATCCAATGGAGATAGATTTTCTGTGTCAAGCAAATTGGGATAACAGACAGGCTGATGACACTAAAGGGCACACAAGATAGGATACTTGGGGAGCTGGCAAGCAATATCAAATTTTAGCAGAAATTTGACTAATTCGGAAAATTATTCAAACCGGAAATGCTTGCCTGAAAATTGGTGTACACATTTAACTTGTATTTACAGGCAGGACTGTGGTGTTGACCCAAAGCACTGCAGACATGTGAGCCTGACATTATAGTGAATATAATATTTGAGGGAAGCCAAGATAGATAGTATGGAGAAAGAGAGTCGTCATGGCTTTATGAGATATTTAGGCACGCATGGCAAACTTTAGTTATTTGAAGAAATTACCAGGATGTATATAAGCAGAATTCTAATGATATATCATTGCATCTTATCAATGTATTCAGCACAATCTAAGATTATGACACAGGTGAAAGGCATTAAAATGGGAAAGTAAATAAATATTTGATGGATCCAGAAACCTGAGAGAAAACAATGATAGAAGTGAAAAGAAAAGTTCATTCTATCTTTAAATCGAATCTTAAGACCTTTCTCTTGAATTGCGTCTCTGGTTATCACTTGCTCAGTGTCCAACCCCACATCTGCAGTGCTCTGAGACACTGCTGCTTGAAGGGGGTTACTATATAAATGCAAGTTGTTGATGGTGATCGCAGTAATAACTGCAAGAAGACTTCGCAAAAGTGGACTAAGGAACCAAGGTGAACAAAGTTGGTTGCCTCAAATTGGATAAAGTTCAAATAACTGGGAACAAGGTGACAGAATAAAGATGGATTGGATAGATGAAGTAGTTGAGAGGTGGCTGAGAAGTGTCAGTTATTTTTTGTGGTTATATGTAAATTCATAAATCTAGGAGTGTTGATTAATATCTGCTGAATGGTGGTGCTTGCAGGACACAAGCCAGGATAATTATTTGAGGTGATGGTTGGTTTCATCAACATAATGTACAGGAGCAGAGAGGAGGGCAAAAAGGCTGTGATGTGTATAACTGATGTAAGAAAGGGTGATGTATAGCCAGAAGGGTGGAGCATAAGCCATGGGATATAATAATGGCCTTGTATGAAGTACTGGTCTGGATCCACTTATGTAGTTGTGGGGCTAGTATTGCAGTGAGGATATTCTGGTATTAGAGATGATAGAACAGGCAATTAAACTGATAAATGGGTTTAGGCAGTTGAGCTACTGTAAGAATATATAGAAACTAGGAATATTTACATTGGAGAGAATACAATTAATACTTATTTCCTACATCCTAAAAGATGATCTCAGGGCCCTGATATCTGGAGTTCGATGTTAGTAGTGGTGGGGGAGAAGAGAGAGGAACAATTGGGATTGATCTCAGAACTAGGGATAGGATCAGTTTCTAATAACTTCAGAAATTGTACACTTGTGGGTATTGGGTAAGGAAAGGGACTTGCTTAGCCATAATGACGACTGACATTGAATTATATATTAGTATTTCACTGTCCAGACTGATGCCTGAAGAATGGGTGTGTGAGAAAGACACAGGTGCTAAATGTTCTCTAAAATGTGTGGGTAAAATGGACCAATCATTTGTTTGATTTAGTGGTTCAGCAGTGTTAAATTTACCAGTTCAGATTTTAACTGTTTTGTGTAGAGAATGGTGAATATATGAAACAGATTGCACAAAAACAACAGATAGTGTTTCAGGGTGGAATTGGATAACTCGTAATGAGAGGGAGAAATCCAGGGTTTGATAGATAGTGAGCAATATAGTGTAATTAAATGTCATCTGGGGCCACAATAATCAGGGCTACTTACTATTATGGGCCAATCTTTTACAGTCTGTATTCTAACGTCACGAAGGCCAGATTAGAACAGAGTTCTTGTAGGTCAGTGTGACTCAATGGAAGGATTTGTTATTTCTGAAACTGCACATACATTCCCAAAGTACAGGGTGTGCACAATGTCCTTTTAACCACCCCCCACCCCACCCCTCTTATGAAATACAGTGCACTGAACAACTACAATGTAGAAGAATAATGATAATTGTATTTAAAAGTACTTAATTGTATTTAGTACAAGTGTTAAATTGTATTCGGGGGACCAGAGGATCGGTGTGTGTGAGCACCATCATTTTCATGGCAGATAATGCCATGTTTGGTGCATGAATGGGGTATCTTTCATAACATGGATGGGGTAACAAGGTGAAATTCATCTCTTGACAGCTTGTTTCAGCTCCTCTGTCATCTTGTCGCTGTTTTATTACAGGGGGTAAGAGGACTGTATACAACATCTTGCTTTTCATAAAATCCCATACATTTGCACTCTGTTTATAATCATCCCCTCTCAGTGTATTCCTATGCTTGATTGACTACTTTTCCCATTGTTTTTCATATTCAGTTACGGGAATTCAATTATTTTCTACTATATTTTAATTTTTATTGTTCACCATTGTACTTTTTTTCAATTTGTTTCCTACCTCTTCACTCAATCTTCCTGCCTTTGTTTTCCTTTGCATTGCTTTCTTTCTCCTTTAGTTTTATTATCCCATCCCTTGCTAAATTTCACAGTAATGGGATTTTACAGAGAAGCAGCCACACCCCCCAGGTAAGTGTTAGTGGATTAGCAGGCACACCAACTGGACATGGTGAGTGGAGGAATGTTTTATATGGTGGATGGGAGGGCAGTTTACTTGATCAACCACAATAGTGATGAACAGTAGAAGAATGAGGCAGAGGATTAGGGTTCAAAGCCTAATCTTCGATTGACAGATTGCTTTCCGGGGGTAATAATCCCTTTAAAAAAAATGTTTTTTGCAGTATTATTATATGAAATGCATGGAAAGGTACTATATGACATGCAAGGTTTATTATTATTTGTTCACTCAATCCACGACTGTTTGTGGGATTCTTGTTTGTGGGCCTCAAAGATGTAATAAGGCACTATATCAAGTGCAAGGATTATTATTATTTTAGGAAGATTTTTTATTAGGACTATATAGAAGTTAAAATCGTACATGAAGTTTGGTTCCAAGGACAAATATGTAACGGAGGTTGGTTTATCCTTTCACCGTCTTGATCAATTGAGTGAAAAGCTTTGTTAAGTATACAGGAATCAAACATTGCACATAACAAATGATGTTCATGTTTGTTTTTTTAAGATGGAGTGAGATGCAAGAATAAAATGATACCCTGTCAACCCAATTATTTTATTTAAATGCAATCAACTATAAGATAGTATAAATATTCTGACTGTTCCTGAACTAGTGAAGGCAAACTAGCTTCCTGATTACTGCCTGCGACCCACTGAAAGTGCATCTACAGAACCTTAAACATTTACAACAGGATGCCATTTAGTCCTCTGTGTCTGTTGATATGTGGATGTTGGGTGAAGATAAGAACTTGCTCACTTAAAAAATTGCCCCTGAGATCGAACAGCTCATTCGTACTTCACTGTCCAGTTTCATATTCATCGGAACATCATGTGAGTGAAATACTGGGAAACAGCTGTTTGAGTAATTATATCCCAGATTGCATCACGTCAGGAGATAGGAATGAGGGAGAAGATCAGAAAGGGATGGGGGTGGCTGTCTTTCTGAACTGCTTTAGGTGTATTAATTTGTCAAACATGTAAGCAATTGGCCTGCTGGAGAGCTGTAAATGAATGTATTGTGGAGACAGCTTATCAAGCGCCAGTCTCTTCAATTTAAGTCTTTATCTTCATTGATGTAATGAGAACCTTTTCTTCCTCTACCACCCAAATAAAAATAAAATAACCTGCAAATGTTTCAAGATAGACCAAAGTATTTTAATTTGGAAATCCGATTGCTATTTAAATCACATGCTGGATTAAGTATTGCCTCCCCATATTTATGATAATCTTGGGTCTTAATTTTTTAAATATCAATAATTTGAAGAAATGCACACTTCACACTGCATCAAAATGTAACAATATATGGTTGTATCAAAAACTGCATGTTTTACAAAAACCTGTATTTATGTCTTTTTCAAATACAAGCAGTGTGTTGCTCCCCTATAACATTGAAGCAGATAATCTTTCTGGTATCTGTTTGAATTGCATGATTTTATAACTTGTGGTCTGCAGTCATTGTCAAACCAAGTAAAATTGATCTGAGACATGTGCCTGTTGCTAGATGCTTGTGTGGGATTGTATGATAAAGAATAATAGCAGCTAGATGTTTCAAGGTTTGAGATCCAACGGCTGATATAAGATTGAGAACCTTTCCAATTTCACTCACTAATGTCATCTTGACCCTTTTGTGTGTTATTGTTTTCTTGCCATACTCCAAATGCCATATTCACATACAAATACACAGTCTTTACACTTTACAGTAAAACCTGTGAAGTGCTTTGAGAATTTCAGGGTCAAAAGATGTCCTTTCAAGTATTTCTGAATATTTCTTACTGATTATATCAGTCAATTAATTACTCAATTATAATAGATATCAGTATAAATATTACAATTTTCCTTTCTGTGTTTTTCCAAGTTGCTTTTTAACAATAATACCCGGTACTGAAGAGAAATTATGGGGTGAGCCAATGTTTCCATAAACCACGTGAAACTTATAATGTATGAGATCCCTGGTGGAAAGTGATAAATAAAGGATGTAGTGAAGACAGCGCCCTTGGCTGTTTAAATGAGGAATTACATGGTCTGGAGAATGCAGATGCTTGCTGCAATTCTTTTTTTTTAAACTTCTCTTCTGTCATTTCTTGGCTCCATGCATTTCACCCACAAAATACAGTCACTTATACTTTACAGTGAAGTGCTTTGAGACATCTCAACAGCATGATAACGTACTTTTATCAAATGCAGGAATTATTATTATCCTCTTTCAGAGTACCAGTGTGAAAGGAAGCAATCAGAATATATTCTTTGCATTACATTGAATTCTTGCATTACATTGACTTTAAATGTCATTGCTATATTTGGACCTGTTTACCTTTTAAGTAAAATACAATATTTGACCCTAATTGTTATCAGAGTACCTATCAAATACTATGCGATATAATTTCTAGCCCTTCCTTTAATAATGATCAGAACACTCTCTCAACTTTGTTAGACTGCTTGCAAGACATAAAATCTTGTAGATGTTTGCTGTACTTTGCATTGTATCCTGTGAAACACTTTTGAGATGTTCTCCCAACATGAATTGCACTATACCAGATGTGAGGGTCATTATTATTATTGTATTATCTCCAGGATCAACTCTGCGCACAAAATAAATGTTATGCAATTGGAATCCTATCTCAACTAGGTTTCCTTTTTCCTCATGAAACTCTAATATGTTCCTCGCTATAACGTGGGTTGACTTATGATATGATGAGATTGGGGTCGCTGATCTTTTATTCCCTCAAAATCAAGCCATCCAAATCCTGTTATTGTGGGTTGTCAGGTTACTAATTATCGTGATTGCTATGCGCAGGAAATGCTGTTTGTGTCTCTTTGTAATGGAAATTGTCAATCGCTGCTACTTGCATGTAACGGCAACCTGACGACTCGCAATTCGGATGTTTTATCATGATTCTTTATAATGGAGCCTGAAATATTAAACCCAGACGAGTAAGGGTTTCCCTATATGTGCATTGCTTATTATTAAAGAAAGGTTAGATTTCATGCTGTACTTGAGCTGGGTCTGCTTCACGTTGATACTTAATGTTCTCTAGCATTAATATTTGTAATTTGATGCTGGAAAAAATCTAAATATAGGCACTAGTAATTTTTAGAATTACAAGTACTTTAAAGACAAGTTAAATTGACCATCTGCACATTATGTGAATAGGGTATTTCCAAAGAATGGTTTTAAGTAAAAATACTTTCAAGGTTGAAAGCAGAGTTTTAAAAGCAATGTGAGATGGACTGCCTCAGAAGGTGATATATCTTAAGTGCTTTGAGACATCTCGATGATGTGATAAAGTGCTGTATCAAATGGGAGCATTATTATTATTGAGCAGCCCTTTGAAAAGAGATGGTTAGATACCTGGTTAGTAAAAAATATTGTGTGATATGGAGAATAAAGAGAAATGGAATTTGAATGAATTGTTTTTAATTCTCTGGGTATTCTATCTTGAATTTTAATTGAAGCTGAAATTCTGTATGTATGTTGCAGTCTAGATGTTTTTAAATGTTATCTTTCTATCCCTGCTTAAGCATTGGAAGTGCAGAGCACTGGAAGTCTGCCTAGGTTAAACTTGCAGGTGATGGATTACTTCTAAAGTCACTGTAAAATATTGCTTTTAAAACTTCTGTTCTGTGTCCTATCAAACTTCTGTTTACGTAACCAAAGTATACACAGATGAATGAATATCATTCAGGTGCAATCATGAAAGTGAAAGAAATCATTAGTCCTGCCAGAAAAGGGAATATTATTATTATCAATAATATAGATAATGTAAGTGGGCCTTGGTGTAAAACAGATATACTGTTCAAAACCAGTTATGTTTGTTGCTTTAAATTGAATCAATATCCATCTTAAAGAAAAAATTGTGCATCAAAAAGTGCATCAAAAGCTACAACTCAAAATCTGCATCTTTGTACCATTGTTCAAACCTTGCAAAAGCTTTAAACCAGGCACAGGGGGGTGGTGGCTTGGCACTGAAACAGTGGGAAGATTAAAATGGTCTGTTTGTAGAACAATGTGTGCATTTAAGTGCATAGTGGAACTGACTGGCAATTTTGTGTGACAATTTATTTAGCTCTGGATCCTAAGACTACTGGAAGTGGATTGTATAAAGCTTGCCAGCATAGTCTTTGCAATATAACTTGCTCCTTTCATACAGCCACATGAGAAATCAAAAATGTGTACATAGACTCAATGAAACAAGAAATGTTTTGGTATATTTTAGTTATGTTGAATTATGCTGTAATAAGACCAAGTCTATTTTGTTTGTTTCGTAAACCATGCCAACTCCTCCTCTTAATTGCTTTCCAGGTTGGCAAGGGGTGCTGCGCTGCCCTAAAGGCTATGGGATCCATAGTTTATGTCACAGAGATTGACCCGATCTGTGCTCTGCAAGCCTGGTAAGGACCTGGATCTAGATTTTACAAGTAGCTTTAGAATTAGTACTTTTGTTTTTAGAGTTAGTACTAAGGGGTGCACAGGAACGCCTGGGGTCTTTACTGAAAACACAGGAAGAATTTTAATACATGAACATTTAAAAGGTTTTAATCTGTGTACTTCTGACTGGGGGGTGGTGGGAGAAGAAGAGAAAAAGAGGAATTAATGTCTTTTAGTCGTATGTAGCCTTGCCATGATGACTTCTCTATAGTCCATGCCCATTCAGCAATCACCCATGCCTTCAATAACTAATGAGCTAAGTTACTATTGTGTTCTAGTTGAAAGTGTGACTAACTCATGTGAACTTTGTTCTTTATTTAGCTTAACTGCAGTTAATAAGCATCTGATGAATACCTCAAGCAGTGATTAGCCTGAACATAATGAGGGAGGCTGTGCTTGGTTCTGTACATCTGAGTCCCTATTTATTTAGGGTTTATTTAGAATTACTTTCCCACCTGGGTCGTTAATCAATTGGATCGCTTTTCCAGGTGTAATAATCCCTTCCCAAATAAATAATAATTTGGTCACTCAATTCACTACTTTTTATGGGACACTGTTGTTCGTAATTGGCTGCTGCATTTCGCCCACACAATACAAGTAATTCACTTTACAGTATATCCTGTGAAGCGATTTGAGACATCTCAAAGATGTGATAAGGGGTTATATCAAATGAAATAATTATTATAGTAGTGCTCTCGCTTCTGGTTTTGAAGGTGTGGGTTCAAGTCCCTCTTCAAGACTTTGAGCTCATCATCTAGTCCCCAACCAGTCGATTGTGATCATCAGAAGCATCAGGAAATGATCACCAAGCACTGCATCAAATCATTACATTGTTTTCAGTAGCTACCGAGCATGGTAACCGTGGCACAGCCAGAAATGAAAATAAATTAAGTAAACAAAAATGTATTTGGTTGACCGACCTAAAAGTGTTGCATTGTCGAAGGTATGAGAGGTGAAACTGAGGTCCTGTCTTCCGGTTTGACATTAAAGATCTCATTAGCATATTTTGAAAGATTAAGGAGTTTCTGGTGTCTGCCCAACAATCTTCCAGATAAAATTAGTCACTCACCTCATGGCTTGTGCAAATTGCCTGCCACGTTTGCCTATAAATACATAGTCATCACACATTGCAACAGCAACGAAATTACATTTATAGAGTGCCTTTCATGTCGGAAGCACATCCCAAGACGCTGACGTTGCAGTAATTCTTGAGATATTTCAATGATGTGGTGAGGCTCTATATCAAATGCAAGAATCCGAGTATATACTCTACATATTTTCTAAATGGAGACTGGATTTTGTTCAGTGATTCTGTCTTCTCTTATGGCTACATTGTGCATTGGGATGAGAATATCTTTGTGCTTCATTTAATATTCAGTTTGCTGGCTTAAATAAATACCCATGAAAATCCAAGTTTGGAATATTAGATGATTGGAATTTGATCTGGCCAGATAGAGAGATACGGTTAAACTTCATTAAAGAAGCCAGAATTATAAAAAGTAAAACAAAGTAGCAGAATGAGTGAGAATGGAAGCATACTGATCTGCATATTAACCAGATGTATCTGTACATGAGTGCAGGGCAGCAGAAAAATCCTAATCGGAGCCCATTGTAAAAGTTGATGGATGTATGAAAGAGAACTGCCATTTTGAATTTGTGTGTGAATTAAATAGTCATTGATTTTGGGGCAGAGAGCGAAGTGAACATTTAACAAAATAATGTCTTTTAATCTTTCTTTTTCAAGCAGCTGTCAGCGTTAAAACGAATTGCTTTGGGGATTTTTTTTCTTTCTGTTTGTTTTCATTTAAAATTTCTCTGCCAAGACTCTTGGCTTCCTATGTGAAGATCTATGTACTCTTTTTCTGTGTGTTTTTTTTTCCTCGAGGTTCCCACACTGCCTTGCTGTACTGGCAGTACCAAAACTGTGAATGGAGCTTCTGAGTTTGTGTTGAATGGAGCAGTCCATCAAACTCACAGCTCTGGCCTTCCTGCTATCCCACTCCAGTATTACCACATCTACCAATTAAATGCCAGGTTTCTTAAAGGGGCAGCGCACCTGGTAAGAACAACTTATATTATATTAGCCAGAAAGCCACACAGCAAATTGACAGGTAGACACATATCTATTTATAATCCTTAAGCAGTCTGTCTGTTACTACAGTAAACACTGCTGTGTGGTAACGGTGACGTGTGTCAATCAGGACACAACGTAAGGCACGTGCAGTTGACATGCAGTTTTTTAAAAGAAGCATATCTGTTGAAAACCATTATCAGTGGTTCAAATGGAGGCCCGTCCAGGGCCCTTTTTAGAAACATTTGTATGGTAAGGTAATGGAGGTTTTATAAATGCAGCACTGCAATGCAGTATGGGCATCCAAATGTTCTCAATATTCCTGAAATGTAGAGTTAAAAATTTGGAAGAAAGGAAAAGTGAGAAGGAGGTAAATGTGTAAAAAGTTCTAAAGAACTCAACAGGCCATTTGGCACAGTAAGCCTGTCTGTATTTGATTCTCGATTTACCCTCTCACCATATCCCCCTCCATCCCTCTCTAGAAACTAGTTGTCTCTTACACCTACTTTACTGCGTGTTTCAGTGGTCCTTCCTGAAATTGGTTCTGAAAGTCTATCAGCATATTTGGCTTACCAGCAATGTACAGTTCAAGGATGGAAACCTTGTTTGCCTGAAATTATAGATAATTGATCTGTTTTTGGAAATGGAGAGTAATGAAGCTCTGCTTTCTTTTAATTTCCTTTTGCATCGCTCTTTTGGGATCTGTCATTGCAAAAGGTGGAGCCTTCAAGGAATGTTCTTGTTTGCTGTCATTTAATCCTTCTGCACACAGAGTATTGAGATATCGGAAAATTTGATTTGATTGATCATTATCAGTTACTACACCTAGTCAGTATTTTTACAATTATTATTCTCCATGTACATTGTATTTGAAAGATTTTTATGGGGTAAAGTAGTTAACGATGAATGTAGCTCGATAGGAACAGAAAGGCTTTACAATCTCGGAGTGTACCTTTTCTTGTGGTAGTTTTTAAGTTGGTGAGATTTTAGTGACCAAAAATGGTAGTACGAAAGTAATAAAGTTTTTTTAAAAATAACTTTAGCTCTCACGTTTGATGGAACATGATTTGATGCAGACTAGATGGTTTGTCTGTTCGCCCGCTGTGCCAACCTTAAACACAATCTGCTGTTGCATCAATTTGATATTTATTTCCTGCATTACATCTTTTGTAGAAAACGTAATAGCCAGTCAATTATTGGGAATTTCAGGATCTTTACAGCTAGCTGATTGAGAGGGAGAGCAACACTCACGTGCATCTCCGAGAAGTGAAAGGGCAGTGTACTTGATCCATGGTCTCAGTGAGTTATTTAACTTCAGTAAAAATCCACTTTAGCTTCATTTGCTGGCTGTGTGTAAATGCACAGCGTAGTTTCGTACTGAACCTACGCTAGGAAGGAACTTAACTTCTATCTCTGGTGTGTTGAACCAACTGAAGTTTGCCAGGTCATTAATAACCACAGTCATCTTAACTTGGGAGAGGGAAATAAGTCATGATGATCACTTTGCACATGCACCTGTGCAAATTGATTTACGGGTTTGACTATGATGTCCCCTAGTGGAATTTAAATTTCAATTCTTTGCAACATTTACCCATATAGACTTGCACTTGACTAACTACATTTGAGATTGATTCTTAGGAATGAATACACAAATGTAGTTTGATACATCAATGTACTATGTGGAATGACAGGAATGGATTACAGCAATGCTTCTCAATACAGGAATTTCTGATGTATGTATAGTGATGCACCTCAATTGGACAGTAGGCATTTCTTTGCATGGAGGGAAATTGGCTTTTGATGTATCAAATGAAAGGATTATTATTTGAGAACACCAGATTGCTTTTGAGCATGTATAGCAATGGATGTGGGTAGAGAGGCAACAACTCCTAGACATGCACCTCTTTTTCCCTTCTCCCTCACCCCCCAACCCCCCCCCAAAAAATCTATCATATGTTATTTTTCTTGCTCTTCTTGCTTCCCTTAGTGATCCCAATGGTAGTTGTGGCTCTACTTAACAGAGAGGCTTCGGGAAGGACTTTACTGCAGTACCCCACTGCTCCATCCTGCCATTCCTGCCACTCCATCCTGCTATTTCTGCTACCCATAACAGTTCAGCATCCAACAGATGGCGTCTATTGGTGTTCTTCCGCAGAATAAGCTAACTGGTCAAGATCGTAATTGGAAGGAAAATTACCGAGCTGTAGGCAGTCTTGGTTCTGAAATCCATTGTCAGTGTGATTCAATCCATGTTCCCGTCTGTGTATTAATGCACTTCTACCATTGCTTTGCAGTATGGATGGATTCAGACTTGTCAAATTGAATGAAGTCATAAGACAAGCTGATATTGTCATAACTTGCACAGGTAAAGATTTTTTTTTGAAAAAGACTCTTTGTTTTCATTACATTTCTACTCCCTCTGGATTAATGGCAGAAAAAGTTGGAGGAAAGCTGAGGAGGGTGACATTTGCCAACAAATAAATGTCTAGTTTTCCTTGATTGCAATTTCCTATTGAGCAGTTAAGAGTTATTTTAATGTTATTGGTGTTTTGATATGTCAAATCCAAGAGTTATTAATCCTTTTAGCACATCGCAACATTGTATATGTGTTCCCTGCATTTTATAAAAGGAAAGAATTACCTTCAATACAAAACCAAATGTAGATAACCTGTTTTATTCACTTCAAAATATACAATAAATTTTGTGATTTTTTGTTATATATCAAAATGCAAGGATTTAAATGCATTTGATTCGACCAAGATCTTTTCATAGAGTCAAGTGTTCATTTTTCTTTGTTACCTGTGGTATTTATTTAGAATATTGTTTTTAATTATTTGGCAAAATCTAGTTTTAAAAACCAAAAGAGGTAAATGGACAGTGGTACTGTTCACACTGTGTTGCAACGTAGAATCAGGAAAACATATCAATGCTTATTTGTGCTTTTCCATGCTTCATCAGAAATTGCACAATTAGCTGAGACGTGCGTTTCAGCAATATAGCCTTGCTGTCTAGGCAATTGCAATTTCTAAATCATGGGCATCATGAATATGTTTACAGGCCCACATCAGTCTTAGCATTGAGAGATTAATGCTCTATTTCACTTATTTTTAGGTAACAAAAACGTAGTGACCAGGGAACACCTGGATCGCATGAAAAACGGTTGCATTGTCTGCAATATGGGACATTCCAACACTGAGATTGATGTGGTATGTAAATGGAGGGTTACACAAATGACATACTTAAGTTAATAATTAAAATATATTCATATGGCATAATTGTGTCTGCATTACCTATTTTTTTTTTCTGATTTCCTTTGCTGTTCTCCCCATATTTTATGAAGGCACTGACTCATACTAAGATAAGTGTAATGATCAGTGACAAATTATTTCACTAACCATACAGTGACCATAGACCATCACAGCCAGTCCTGATCCACAAGTGCAAAGGGCATGTTTTCCCTCAGCCGCCAGTTATTTAGATGAGGTGCACAAAGACAAACTCATCGAGGGATTCAAGTAATGTTTTAACAGAGTAAAGCATTTAGTGGTTTATCACATAATTCACTTAATGTGTTGCTGCATTCTGACACGTCCTGTGTGCGGTTTAAGGATAACAGCAATGGCTATTAGCAACCCTGATTATCCATTTAATCTGCAACAAACAATCCGCTTACCTGCTCAACTCAGGTCCCACTCCCCTCAACAGGCGGAGATTTGAATTTTGAAGTTCGCTGGTTAAAATAAACCACCAGTTAAGACTATTAAAAGAGAAAATTATACAATAATTTTTCAGCTGAACTCTGTACCAGTTCTTGCCAGGCTTCACTGGCTCCCTGTCACACAACTGATCGATTTCGTTGGGACATTCTCCTGACATGAAAGGCGCTATACAAATAATTTTGCGGTTGTCAACAAATCCCATTATCCCTTGGCACCCACTAAATTTCACTGCCACCTGGCTTGGCCTCCTGCTTGTCCCTTGTCCCCTTCGATCAATTATAGGCACCTGGGATATCAGCCACTACACCTCAGAGCTTTGGAGCTCTCCTCCAATTCCTATGCCGTACCTCCTCTTTAGATCACAACTGAAGGCTTTCCATGCTTACGGTCATCTCCTCCCCTCCCCCAGGCTTGGCTTCAGGCTTGAAATGCTGCACCACGTGAAAGCCGTTATATAATTGTAAATTGGTGTTAGACCTGTTAAATGACAGAGAGTAGAAAAATAGCACAAACTGCTAGCATGCTCTGCAAGAAATGTTTCAGTAATAAATAATATCACTTTACAAAGGTCCTCACCTTCAAAACTCTCCATGGCCTGGTTTTCCCCCCGACCTCTGCGGTCTCTTAACCCCCTACCAACCTGCCCGCTTTGTCTGATCTGTGAGCTCCAGCCTGCTTCATATCCTCCATCTTGCCAGCCCCACCATTGGCAGGCATTCAGCCATTCTACCCCCACTTTTTGGAACTCCATCCCGCACACCCTCTGCCTCGCCCCATCTGTCGCCTCCCTCAAGACCTACCTCAAGGCCCTCCTCTTTGACTGTGCTTTCGATCAACATTTTTATGCCTACCCCCATTTCAGGTCCGGAATACTGTCTGCCCAGCACCTCAGGGGGGCCTTCCAATGTGAAGGGCACTATACAAATGTATATGTGTTGTTGTAGCAACAATGAGAAGGAAATTTTTGGATTGAAATTCAATCAGTAATTTTAGATTATTAATTTGAACACTTGGAATGGGATAACTATCTTGAATCCCTCCATGATTAAGAGCCGCTCAACAATTTCAAAATGGTGAATTGGGCTGGTGAATACAGATAATTGTCATCTAGTGGACCAATATTTTCACCAGAAAGCAAAAGACTGCTGAATATCACTGCTACAACCTCATTACATGAATATTTTATATGTCTTCTCTCTTTCCCCCCAACCCTATTTAGGCTAGTCTTCGAACCCCAGAACTCACCTGGGAGCGTGTGAGATCACAGGTGGATCATGTCATCTGGCTCGATGGAAAAAGGATTGTGTTGTTGGCTGAGGTAATGGAAAAACAAAGTGGATTAATTAAAATAAATACCAGTTGGTTCACCAGTTGTTCGTAGGATTTTTTAAAAAAGATTTGAATTTTAAATAGATATTCAGGATGTCTTGGTGCTTGTTGTAATTAGCCTGTTTTTCATGCTGTTGGCACATTCTTTCATCTTCCCTTAATGTAACCAAACTGCTCCAGTTGTTCTAGATGCTCTTATGATACAAATCGAGAAATTAATATCTTCTTAGTCCAACTGAATTATGGTTCTAGATGTGTATTTTTTGTTGTTTGTAAAATAAGCTATCACAAGTGCTTACATAACAGAACTCTACACTATATACCATTTTGATATTGATATTTAAAACGGTTAAATTTAGATTCCCTCTGCAGTTGCTACTTCAAACAAATGTGGTGTCTTTCTCCTCTTCAAATTTAGATTTATCTCAAAATACAAATAAACTGGCTGCCCCTCTTATTGTTTTGGGGACATTAATGGCTCACATTATCAGAAATAACACAAAATACACAGTCATTCGACTTTATAGTATATTCTGTGAAGAGCTTTAGACATCTCAGCAATGTGATAAAGTTCTATATCAAATGGTTTATTACTATCTGACTTTTTGCCTGTATCACAACAAAGACCTCCTCTTCAATCAACCTCCTCCCCCCTCCCACCCCCCTTCCATCCCTGCCCTCCACAATCTCATCCCCCAGCTCAGGTGCGAAATACTGTCTGTCCAGATCCTTGGGACGTCCTCCCAACGTGAAAGGCACTGTACAAATATTAATCTTGTTGTTCATTTCAAGTGCTTTGATAGTTTTTATTTCAGGAAGGTGTGGTATAAATGTAAATAGCTTATTGTGTGCTCAGTGTTGTTCAGGATAGAGTGAAAGCATTTGCAATCAAATTAACCCTGCTTTATTTTTGCTTTTCATCAGGGGCGACTGCTTAACCTGAGCTGTTCCACAGTTCCTACATTTGTGTTGTCAATTACTGCTACTACACAGGTAAGAGAATTAGAATTCATCTTGTGCTTTACAGCACTGTATCAGCATTTAGTTTAGAATCAAGGTACTTTATGTTCCATGTCGGGTGACCCAACTGATTTAACAAGTAAAATTGACCCACAGTCCAAACTTTGTGCATTAAATGTCTAGACTTTTATCTTTCTCTCCTGTCACCACCACCTCACCCCTTCCAATTATGGGTACATGTGAAATGTTCACTATATTTAATTAATTCCAGATTCACTTAAGAATTAGAGAGATTATCTAGACCGCTTTTCTTTGTTGTCTTCAGGCGCTGGCAATGATAGAGCTGTACAATGCCCCTGAGGGTCGGTACAAACAGGATGTCTATTTGCTGCCTAAAAAGATGGGTAAGTTCAAATATATTCTAATGGCAAAGTAAGAAGTCCCATAGTGTAGTACAGGTAGTACAGGGTTGCATTCCTGAAAAATGTCACGTAAATCGAAACTCGGTTCCCCATGCTGTCCCATTATATAACCCGAGAAGCGCTCTTTTGACAACATTTTGGGACGTTAAACCCACTAAAATAACACATAAAACACAAAAAAAATACACAATGGCAAGAAGGGGTACTTGGGGTAACTGTATAGTGCCGTACTTTAACACTGGCAAACTTTAATACAGTACAGTGCTGGCAAACTTTAATACTGGCAGTGTGAGGGGTGGGAAGTAGAAATCTCCCCCTGTGAGTCATTAACATAATCATCTTCCTCATGGGGCAGTGATTCCACTGTAGTACCACTTGTTCGGAAGAAATAATCTAATGTTGATTGCTGTGCTCGTTTCTTCTTCGTTTTGTCTTCTCTTTGTAGAGCGCCTTGTAGCAGCTTATGGCATCATTAACCATTCTCTTCACTCTCAGGCTGCGGTCACGGTGTTGATTTTTCATCGAAAACGTGTAAATAGAAACGTCGTAAATCGGGGGATACCTGTACTACGCATGCGCAAAAAAATGCGAAAATTGTTTTCTCGTTAAAACGAAACCAGATGTCGTATATCGATTATAAAAAAAAGTTTTAAAAAAATTATGTTGGTTAAATCGAAAACATGTAAATAGAAACGTCATAAATCGGGGGATACCTGTAGTTAGGTTGGCATGATGTTTTCACAAGCGAAAGGATCCAGCTTCAATTCCCGGGCAAGGCCAAACCTTAGGCAAGTTTCCTTACTCCCATGAGCCTCTGCTTACCTAGCAGTAACTAGGAACCCAGTTGTTAGTCGATTGGTGGATCACTTTCTGGGGATAACAATCCCTCAAAATAAATAAAAATTTAAAATGGTCATTCAATCCATGACTGCTTGTGGGATACTGTTCTGTGCAATTGGCTGTTGTGTTTCGCCCACGGTAACCAAATTGCTGTTTTTCTAAGAGTTTTTTATGAGCTTAAAGTATAACATTAACTTATCTTTTAGATGAATATGTGGCGAGTCTTCACCTGCCTACATTCGATGCACATCTCACGGAATTGTCAGATGAACAGGCAAAGTATCTGGGTTTGAATAAGAATGGTCCTTTCAAGCCAAACTATTATCGGTAAGATGAAGGAGAAAAACATCAATGTTTTTTGTGGGTAACCACAATGCAAGCAAGTATTTAATTTGAATATAACAGCTTATACAGAATATCTAAGAAGAGTTGCATTTGAACAAAGTTGACATGAACTTAATCAGTGGGGTATTTTTCTATATGTTCTTGGCAAGTTGTTTTTGCATTTATTAAGGTGAGGAATATTTTCTTGTTTCCAATGATGGTAATACACGTAGATTGTTTGGAAATCCTTTCTACTGATTACTGAAGTTTGCAGTAGTGCTGTGTGAAGTTGTGTCAAAACATATTATTAATGTGAAGTCCCTATTTAATGACTTCCCTTATTTTGTACAATTTTTTGCAAATCACCTAATCTTTGATTAATTTTAGATTCTGCCTTTGTTTTAGGTGGATGTCGACAGACCACTCTTTTGTTGCTATTTCAAACAAAAACAATTCTCCCAGTTATCCTGGGTTAAATTTCCACCCTATTCCATATTATTTGACTATTCATCTCATTATTGCCTACAGAATACTGCTGACACAGATTAGCTGCTGCACTCGCCTGCTTAACATTCACTTAATATCTGCTGAAGGTTAAAACATCCTACACACCAGTGTAACCAGCCCCCAGGGAGGCCAAGTGCAATAGGTTAGGGGCCCCCTTCCCCTTCTCCATTTCTTCGGGTTCTCTCTCCCTAGTGAAGTGTATGTATGTTGCAGCTACATCGAAATGAGGAGTGAGAGAACACAAATTGTTCATGACCAACTACACCATTTTAGTTACACCACCGCTACACATATTTAACTCACAACAATGCAGTGTCAAGCAGTCTCACAGCGAGATAACAAGGAGGGTGGGTACAGACGTGTTACCTCACTGTGCGACTGCTTGTTTGTGTCAAATGTTGAGCAACTTTGTGCTCTGGGTCATGTCCACTGGGACTTGGGTCACTGTTGAAATCGCGGTCCACCGTTGAAACTGAAGTCTGAGGCGAAAAGATTTGTATTAAAATGCTAACAAAATCTTTTAAATATTGTTTCACAGCGATTGTCATGGTAATTATCAAGTTGTCTTCTTACGAGCAATAAAATGTAATTTAGAAATGTCACTGATGTTCTTTTTCTCCCTAGGTATTAAATGCAATGATCTGAACAAGAGGAAAGCCTTCATCACTACTGTACAGGATCAAAAACCTCTGATTTGGAGCTGGCCTTGATTAAGTAGTTTTAAATGTTAGTCATTTATTTATTTAAATGTATAAACCACAGCTGATGGGTTCTATTGTACTAGAAGATGAAAAACAATTCAAGTTTTCTTTTCTTCTAATGCTGTAGTTTTTTTCTCAAACCAATCCTTTAGAGTCATTCTAGGTGTTAACCAACTAGAGGAAACCTTAGAAAAATAATCAAACCTTCAGCTGATTTTTAAAGTTTAAGGTGCACATATTCCAGTCTTATTTTGGTTAGTTTTTTAATTTGTATTTTTTGAGGAAAAGGTGGGAGGGCACGAAGCAGTTAAATAATTAAGACTTGAGATTTCAAATGGTATTATGTAATTCTTTAGACCTTCAAAAATAGTCGTGTGGAACTAAGAGCAAATGAATCGCTCGTTAAATATAATTTTGCAGCATTTTGTTGGGGGATTTAACTGCTTGGAGATTGAAGTGTAGAATTGGGTCTAGAAGATGAGGTGCTGAATTGGTGTTGTGGGATAATATAGCAATTACGATTCATTCTTTACAACGTGCTGTTCTGGACTTGTATCCCATCCCTGCCTTGGAACTGAGTCTCACTCATTGCAAAAGTGAATTTCTTTGGTCCTTCACTGGAAAGCTAGCTTTCCATCAGTGGAATATCTTAACCCTGAAATATGGGAAGTTAAACATTGGATGTCAAATATATTTTGCAGCCAGTTCATCTGCTTTTATTTCTCTTTATTTAAATGGGTCCACGCTTACTCTCTACAATTAGATGTGGCTTATGTCTTCAGAAACAAAGGAAATTGTATTTTAATTCAACCATTTTTAAATATGGGATGGAAAGAAAGAAAAAACAGTACATTTCTTCATAATCATTTGGTGTAACGTTTGGCAACTATGAAGGATGGTGTTTCATGTTTTATTTTAGCGGGTTCGTAACTTTTCTAATTGTTGAGCCTACAAAATGGTACTTATTAGAACAAATGTAAACTGTTAACTCACCCCTACCAATATTTTGTTGGAATACATTAAGACAAGCAAACACACACTGCACTGTTTAAATAAAGGATTTACATAATTTGTTTTAGGGTTAAAAAAAAGTCTTGGTCCCATGTAGTCTTTTTAATTGTCATCATCCTACACACATTAAGATTGAGATCCCAAAGTATGCTGAAACATTGGGAAATCCACACAATGTACAGGCTCTTTGTAAATGTGTTGGCAGGTGGCCCCATAAAGCTTTCAGATCTCTGCTCTATACAATAGCCCTTCAGTTTATTTTCCCTTCCAAGTGAAATAAATGTTCAGATCTGCTGTTATTGCAACCAGTGCTTGGAAGTCTTCATTCATGCATGACAGCATTGTACCACAATTGGGGTCTCCAGTGTTTTGGCAAGACATGACTCAAGTATATGCCAAATGGGCTGAACTGCTTTTGCATGAAAGAGGACTGGGCTGCATTTTGTTGCTAACAGAACACTGGTGAGAATCCTATGATTTCAGATAGGTTTGAGCTACACACATTTGTTCACCACTTGCCAAATTGGGACTAATTTGAGGAACCCCAATACTGACTTTGGTATTCTTGCCAATAAAAACTTCTACCATCACCAATTGTCTTGGGACAGATCGTACTGGGTTAATCTATTCATACAACAACATATATCCAACTTGTGTCCTGAAGACAGAGCTATGACCCCGCTAACATGCCTAATGGCTTTAAGGGCACTGCTATACTTTGGGGAGACTTGACTCTTTATGCATTTCTTGAGATGGCTGCAGTCAAGCCTTTAGCAACAATCTCACAGGTATCTTGTCTGTCTGTCAGGCCTCTGCCTTCCACATGAGGGGACAATCCTGGGGAACTGGAGGTGGTTGACAAACTAAATGCGTACAGTGACATATCTACAGGCTCGAAGTTTGGTTAATGTGGGTATTCCAAATTCCCATCTGAACAAACAAATATCATAATCTTTTACTCTGTCATTAGAGTGGAATCTTGTCACAATCCTGGTTGATGAAACGGTCACTGGGTCACAGTTTGAATATTGAGTTACTCTAGACTCCTTTCTTACGTTTGAAATTTTGTGTTTTGTAGATGAGTCCTGGCATGTGGAACTTCTGCTTCCCACACTACCCCTGCCCCCCCCCCCCCCCTAACCACTCTAACATTACTTGTTCGATATCCTCTATAGGGTGCAGAATCCTGAGTACTGGATGAAGAATAAGATTACCTAACATTGTAGGACCTGTATTCTTCAAACTAAAGCCATCCTCTCCACCACGCTTTCTCCTGTACATCAGTACAAGCCCTTGCAACATGTGCACATATTAAATTAAGGAATTTGGATGATTTGACCATTAAGAGACCCACTTGTATATAATGCAGAGTCTGAGCTAAGTGGGGGGGGGGTGTTTCTCCTGTTATTATTCCACTGCTGTGTCAGTCATCTTTGAGGGAGGCTTTGCCTTTTGGTAGATTCCCCAGTGTTTCAGTATTGGTGTGACCCTCAATCTGCTGTAGTGTGGAAGATTCCCTCAGTTTAAAGAATGAAGAATATCCTACAAGGTAGGTAATCTTCCTTTTCCATGCATGCGCTGCTACTTTTTCTCCAAATTGATGCTTCTAACACAATCACAGTGAGTCAGTTACATTGGTTCATAATTTCTAATTTCTCATTAATTGTGTGGGGGGGAGAGAAGATTTTAATTATATAATGAATACAGTTTGAGAAAGAGAATACCAGCAACCTGTTCAAGAGAGCAGAGGAATAGACATTTAAGGGAAAAATAATAAATCAGCTATTTACCTACACAAACTGACAGTTTTGAATCAAGAAACATTTTAAAGTACTGTATTAATGGTCAAGTATTGTAGTAGATGAGCAATAATGAATCTGTAATCTTAAGAAAAACACAAATAAAGTGTTGAATCATTCTTGCTTTGTCATTTTCTTTATTTCAAAATCAAATGTCACGACATTGGTCATGGCATCCATCCCCTTGGCCAATTTCATCTTCATCTCTAGTGGATTGCTGTCCAGGACAGTAGAAATGTTCTCTTAGCCCTCGCGCCAGTACTGCATTGGTTTGTCAACAACTATTTGCGCTTGTCGAGTGTGGGAGAAAACAAATGTGTAGACAAACGAGGTATGTACAGCACAATGTCGATTGATTTGGGGATAGAGTTCCAGAAGGCACGAATAAAGTGGCCGACGGTTTTCCCACAGACGGTGGGGCAGTGTGGGCCGGGGGTGCGGAATAGGCCACAGTGGGAGCTGTGGTAGAATAGTGCACTCCTGGGATGCTACCACACGTAAAGGGCATAATATAAAATGCAAGTTGTTTCTGTAGAGCAGGCTACTCTACCCGGTCAATCACTCCTGGGTGTGGAACCGTACATACTGAATACTAAATAAAAACAAGAGGAAGTAGCCATATTTAACACAGTTTAAACAAAAAGTTTATATTTTTTATGTCGTGATGCAAAACAAACTTCCTGCATCTGGCTCAGTTTTCAATTGGATGAAACGCGCAGGTCTATCACTGCTTCCTCTATGTGATCGCAAGAGTGGCACCAAGCTGTGATGGACGGATGGATGGTTGGAGACGCATGCTGTAGAGGTCACGGTGGTAGTAACAATACTGCAGGAGTTCACAAAGGTAGAGCAGTGTGTGTGGGGTGGGGGGGGGCGGTGTTGGGGGAAATAACCAACTGGAGTCCTGGAGCTCAGTGGTTACAGAGCGCTCATCTTACAGGCGCGAGACCTGGGTTCGATTCCCGGCAGGTCAGGGCGAAACCTTAGGCAAGTTTCCTTACTCCACACACACACACACACACACACACACACCTAATAATCCCTCAAATGAAACAATAATAAAATTGGTCATTTCAATTCACGACTGTGGGGACGCTGCTGTGCGCAATCGGCTGCCGCGTTTTGCCCACAAATATACATTCAATATTGACAGTATATTCTGTGAAGCACTTTGAGACGTCTAGAAGATGTGAAAGGCGCGATATCAAATGGAAGGATTCTTATTTGAAGGTGACTGGCATCCCTCCTGTCTAATGGCAAAACCAGCTGGCCAGCCTCCCAATCCCTGCCTTTGCTGATCTGCAGTCAGGACTAGAGAGGGAGGGAGTTCCGGGATCTCCACACTCGGGATACAAGAACTCTAGCTTGGTTTAACCCACTGAGAGGAGGGAGAGAATGGATACAGTGAGCAGCAGATCCAGCCCTGCTCCCACACTCCAGGACCTCTGCAGGAGGCAACACAGAGAATACCAGGTCAGATCTGGCAAAAATTGTCTCTCCCCCCACCCTCCCACTTTGACATCTCTTTATTCCTCAGTAAATTGTTTTGTCTATCAGGAGGAAAGAGGGAGAGTTTTCACCTCTCCAACCCCCTCCACACGCACACACACACACACACAGACCTAAGTGCAGTTAGTGTGTAATAAGACTGAAATAGCCTCTCACTCACACTGTTACAGCCACCACACACATGTCCCCTAAACTCACTGCTTGGCTTTCAGAAAAGTTAGTGAGAATCTCTCCCTCCTCCCTCCTGTGTGTTTTTTTTAATTACATTTTTTTTTAACATTTTAAAAAATTTAAATTAACATTTAAAAAAAAACTCTTTTGTAAGTGAATTCTTTGACCCTTGTTGATGAGTTTTAAAAGCCAGTGTGAGTGATTTGCTGGCTTTGCTACAGAAAATACTTTCTAAGATTAACCATCGAAATTGCCATTGCAAACAGGAGCTTTCTCTGCCACTTGCTGTTTTTTTTTCATGCAGATCAGGGCATTTTAAAGGCTAGTAGATAAACACTAGTATTCTATTTTTTTTTAAAATTACATTTGTAAAGTTTTTTTCCTGTTCAACTTCGAATTAAATCTACTCAACTCAGAATTCCTTATATGGTGTTTCTATCATTCCCCATTCCATTGATTTAAAGAAAACAATGGCATATTGGTCAACTTCAAAGAAGTAAATCTAGGCAGGAAAGGTAGGCTGGGGATCCAAAAGTCACCTCTTATTGTTTAGAGAGGTTCATTAAAATACTGTGTCTCTACAAATGGCAGGAGCAGTCTTTAATGGCTGTGCAAAAGCTGGTAAATTTATCCAAAGGTCTGGTTCAGAAGGATCTGTGCTTGTCCCAGTTTAGTGTGTTGGCCACTTGGGGGGAATGGCGCTAAGATGCCAGCTGTGTTGAAATGATCACTCGGGTTCTCAGTGCCGCAAACATCAAAGGGAAGAAAGTAATACGGCAACAACAACTTGCATTTTATATTGCGCCTTCAAACGGGACGGGTTTTCGGAGAGTTTTAAGAGTGGCGGAGACTGGCATAAAAGCACTGGGGGGAAAGAGGTGGATGGAGGGGGCAAGGCAGATTGGGGGGGGAGAGAATTCTAAAGCTTCAGGGGGGATAGTGGCTGAAAGCACGGCTGCCGATGATAAAAGGGACGAGGGACAATTGTGTAGATTATTTTTAAATGTCAGCAAATACTTTTGTTGCTAACCTTAGGGATCAGCGGATTCTCCTAACGGGGAGTTTGAGTATGGAGATACAGATGGCATCGTTGCTGAGTTGTCGGGTAAGAAACTACATGATAATATAATGATACTTGCAGCGCCTTATCACGTAGTTGAGACATCCTCATGTGCTTCACAGAATATATGTATATGTACAGTGGATTGACTGTATATTTTGTGGGCAAGACCAGGCAGCCAATTGTGCATAGCAGTGTCCCACAAACAATCCAGGAATGAGTGACCAAATTTAGTTTTGAGGGATTATTATCCCCGGGAAGCGAACCGCCAATTGACTTAACAACCGTGTAGCAACTACTGAGAGATAAACTGAGCGTGTGGAGTAAGGGAACTTATCTAAGGTTTTCCTCCCGACCGGAAGTTGAACACCGGTCCTCTCACTTGCAAGGGTGTGTACAATACCCAATACACTATATGTGAAATTCTCTGATTTTCTAAAACGTCGTCTTGCATGTTGGAAGCAATGGCTTGCATTTTCATAAGGCCTGAGCACTTTGAAACGTCTCATATCTCTTTACAATAATTATTGCTCACTGTGATAACTGTGCAGGCAAATACAGCACCAACAACTGTGAGATAAAGGTAAAATGTCAGTGTACATGTGATAGACCTTTTTTGGGGGATGTGGGACACCTATTATCACAATAACAACAACAACAAACTTGCAGTTATGTGTTGCCCCTCACACAGGGTAGCGTCCCAGAGCAGTTCATCAGTTATGTGTTAGCAGCGCGTCTCAGATAAGAGAGCAGTAAACAGTGTTCATTTTAAATATATTTTGATTCCATTTGTTTCCTGAAATCTCTCTTAACCCTTACATTCCTTTAGAACTCCGTCCCCTCCTTGCTTTGTCCGTTCGTGCTCACGGTGTTTCCTCTTCTCTTTCTGCAGAGCTGTACAGCTACACCGAAGAACACGAATTTGCCGTGAACCGAAATTGCTTTGAAGAGGATTTTGAGATCCATGGTACGGAGGCCCTTAAAGGCCAACGGCGAGGTCGCTGTTGAAGAGTTTCCCTGAAACAACAACAGCAACTTGCCTTTACCTCGTGCCCTGCTCGCAAGGCAGCAGCTAAGAGCGTCTTACTGACCGAGTCAAGTCTTGAGCATGATTTGATTGCAAATGATATCAGCGTTATTGTCAACGCTCACAATCGTCAATCCCTGCCTTCCTTCACCACCTCAGCTAAACCCAACTAACAACAACAACTTACACTTGTATAGCGTTCTCCACACCGGGTAGCGTCTCAGACCACGAAACCTAACGCGCGGTAATAATAATAAGAAGAATTAAAAAAAATAACCTGGCATTTGACATTGTGCCTTATCAAGTCTTCCAGGTGACTCAAAACGCTTCACAGAATATATTTTCAAGCAAATTGACTATATTTGCCCACAAATATACAGTCAATTCACTTTACAGTATATTCTATGAAGCACTTTGAGAATCTAGAAGACGTGAAAAGCGCTAGATCATATGCAAGGATTATTATTATTGTTGTATTTTGTGGCCAAAAATATATTTTCTCTCCTTGGGAACTGTTAAGTTTTCTGGCCTGCGTATTATAACAACCTTAACTTATTTGAAATTCTCCTTTTCTAAGTTGGTGTATTTTTCCGTCCTACCGTCTCCGTTATTATTCTCTGGTGAGTCTTACATGACCTTCACCATGAAGTCACCATTCTGTCTTTTAATTTTAGTTTTAAAAAGCAGCCTTTGTTATCTTGTGGGTGAGTGAAGGTATTTTAGATTTGGTTTGTTTAGAGCAGTGGTTCCCAACCTCGGGTCACAACCCAAATCAGGGTCGCCGGGGTCCTCAGTAAAGTCGCAAAGGGTCATCAGACCATACTGGTGAGTTTCGCTGAGTCCACAAAAGAGAAGGAGATATTATCTTGGCTGAGCTTCACTTCAGTTGCCCCCTCAGGGTTGGGAGGACTTGTTGGTGGCTAATTTAGGGTCGCAGCAAAAAGAGGGTGAGAACCACTGATTTAGAGCTTTCATTAAGTGGTCATTAACCTCTGTCTGCACCTCTCCATCCAACCTTCAGTCCACATCCCAATTTAAATACAAACTTTTTGTTAAAGTTGCTAATGGACACGACATTCATTGATTGGGTCACTATCAGGTCTGATCATTAAGTGGTTAATTGGATAGTTGGTGAGATCTGAGAAGAGTGATTCGCTGCAGGTTTTGAGGGCAAACGTGGATCTGGTTAATCTGCAGAGGCTGGAAATGGTTTAAGAACATAGAAATAGGAGTAGGCTGTTCAGCCCCTTGAGCCTGTTTCACCATTCTATTAGATCGTGGCTGATCTGTACCTGAACTCCAATTACCCGCCTTTGCTTCACATAGATTCATAGATTCATAGAATTTTACGGCACAAAAGGAGGCCATTCGGCCCATCTAGTCTGTGCCGGCTCTTTGAAAAGAGCGATTCAATCCCACTGCCCTGCCCGCTCCCTATAGCCTAATAGACCTTGATACCCTGACCTAACAAAAAATCGATCCACCTCAGTCTTTGAATGGATCCAGAATCCACAGCCTTTTTTGGAGGCCAGAGAGTTCCAGATTTCCACTAGCCTTTCCCTTAAAATTTGTTAAATCCTCTCGAGGTTTGGGAGGATGTGAACATTGGAATGAAAACGATTTTGACTCGCTTTGTGTTTTGCAGCGAAGGGCAAGAAGTGGGTGGAGCTGGATGAGGTGGAACACAAAGCCTACATCATGAGGCTTTTGGATGGACTGGAGGTAATAAACAGAGAGAAGAGACTTAAGTTTGCCAGAGCCATTCTGTACCTTGCCCAAGGTAACTAGGTGTGACAATGTTAACCCTTTCCCTCTTGAATGCTCCTCCTCACACTAACCACTGCCACCGCCCACAAGCGCTTCACACAATGTGTGTGTGTCCATCATAATAAATAAAATGGGATTTAACTAACAACTTACGCTACCTAATTCAAATAGATGCAAGATGTACACGAATGGACTTCGAGTCCTATTGCGTAATGTCTCCGTCCATTGGTGTCCCAGCATTTCATTGCCTGAAACTCAGCTGCAAAGATGGACCAAGTAAAAAATCCCTTTCGTCCCCAGACCCATTCCCTCCGCAGATCACGCAACGCAGAGAGTGCAAATCTCCCCTCGTGCGCGCTGGCCGACCTATTTGATCTCCTGTGAATTGGGAACGATTGATTGCAGCACGGCCGGCGAGAATCTCTCCAGTTTCAGCCGTTAAACTCACAAAACCAGAGTGTCTCGTTTGGGAGTGTGTCAATCTCTCCCAGACATGGCAGGGGTAAGAGGTGACTGATAAGTGGAGGAATTCCATTATCTCACCTCGGTTTGTTTTTTCTTCTTCTTCTAATAATACATCCTCAGTTTAATGTCTCATCTGAAGGAATGTTATCTCCTTTAATGTAAATCTAAATCCTCCCCCACCCCCCCCACTCAAATGTAGTCTGGTCTGTTTTCTCTGTCCCGCTAGTGGTGACCGATGTCTGTTTAAATGCCCTCTGATCCAGGTGTGTTTGATGACTGCTACACTGAGACTGAGGTGGTTCACTGGGCGCAATACAACATCTTCCTCCTGTATGAGATGGGCACTTTCGGGGCTTTGGTGGAGCTCCTCAACATGGAGATTGAGTAAGTTTGGGGGATGGGGACGTAGGCCCAATCACTTTCACAACAGAGGGAAACAGGTTGACTTTGAAAGAGAATGTGGGAGTGGATACCTGCCCTCTCGGGTGTTGGAATGTAACACGGAGAGACCTGCGAACGGGAAAGGCGTTCGCAGAGCCCCTCGCTGAGCGGAGACAATAACAAACCCTCCGTCCGTAGTGAGACTGTCTGAAATTTGGCAGCAGGTGGCTGCACTTTTCTCTTGTTACGTTGATGTGAATATTATTCTGTTGAACTGCAGGAACAGCCAGGCCTGTAGCAGTGCCTTGAGGAAACCAGCCATCTCCCTGGCCGACAGCACTGAGCTCAGGTAAGGCTGTCGAACGAAGCCCCAGTAAATGCATGTGATGTGCGTGAGTCGCTGATTTATCTGTCAGATGTATCGATTTCTACCCCACACGTGCTACTTTACTGTGCCATAATGTTATTTTAAAAATTGACCATTTCAATCCATAAGTGAATATACTGTAAAGTGAATTAACTGTGTATTTTGTGGGCAGCCAATTGCACGAATAAAATTATAAAATTATTGCCTGTAAATTAATTAAACAATCAATAAAGCAATGAAAAGAAATGATAAAATAGTTAATAAAACAGTTAAAAAATGAATAAAATAATAATAATCCTTGCATTTGATGTAGCGCTTTTCACATTTTATCGACGTCTCAAAGCGCTTCACAGAATATACTGTAAAGTGAAGTGACTGTATAATTATGGGCGAAACGCGGCAGCCAATTACGCACAGCAGCGTCCCACAAACAGTCATGGATTGAAATGATAATAATAATAATCCTTGCATTTGATCTTATCACATCACTGAGACACCACAAAGCGCTTCACACAATATGATTGACTGTGTAATAAAACATTGGCCGATAAAATACATGGTAAAATAAAGGTTGATAAATGGTCACCCATTGCTTTAGACGAGGGATTTTCCTTTGCCTCTTGGAGAACTGAGCTTGTGGGGTGCGTTGCTGATTTGCAGAGTGCTGCTCAATGTTATGTGCCTGATGGTAGAGGTCATGCGTTTGGAAGTAGAGGATGACAGACCGGAGTGGAAGGTGGACAGAGAGGGATTCCGCACTGAGCTGGGTGAGTCTTTGACCGTGCCTTCTGCTCCCCTCCGATCTCTTCCCCCTCTCCTACTCTCCTTCCCCTTTCCTCCTACCCCTGATCCTTCCCCCCCTACTCGGGTCCCGACCTGATGGTTCAGTGCCTTTGGAACGTCCTCCCGACGTGAAAGGCGCTCTATAAATGTAATTTTGTTTTTGTTGTTGTACTTTCCTGTTTCTTGAAGCTAGTTTCTCTCAGTGCCCTGTCCTGGACAGCAATCCCCTCTCCCAATTTATTATTATAAAAAAATTATGGTCACTCACTCCATAGATGTCCCATCACAAAGACCCTCCAATTTGAACTTACCTTCAGTCACTCTCCTACCCCCTGTTGATCCCTGCCCTCCACCCCTTCTGATCCCAATGCTCAGCTTGGGCACACATCCTCGACTATCTAGCACCTTTGAAACATCCTCCCAACCTGAAAGGCGCTGAAGTTTGCTATTGTTTGTGGGGCATTGCTGCGTGCAAACTGGCAGCCACGTTTTGCCCACAGAAATGCGGAGTACATTATATCTTGTACTCTGGCGCACAAGCTGATGCGTCTTGGGACGTCTCGATGATGTGATAAGGCGCTCACTCAAATGCAAGGATTTTTTTTTATTCTTCGGGATATATCTGAGTCTAGCATTGTACTTGGAAGGGAAATTCGCTTGGCTTTCCTTATATGCTTTAAGAAGTGTCTCTGAGGTTGACTGAAACTTGCAATTCAATTTGCTCGTTCTAGATTTCTCTCACAATGATATGGGGTGAGGGTGGAGCGGGCGGGAGCGTGGTGATCGAGTTCAGCAGAGAACGCTGTGAGCAGTATTGACGCTGTTGTAGAATATGACATCGAGGAAAAGTCTTAGAAGTAAAGTTGTTTGTCGGTTCTAATCTGGATTGGAATGTGGGTTATTGATGATAAGAAGAATCATAATGCTTGCATTTGGTATGGATGTTGGTGAGACGCCTCAAAGCGCTTCACAGGATATACTGTAAAGTGTAGTGACCGTGTATTTTGCAGGCGGAAGTAAATAATTCCCGTCTCTTCTTTCAGGCTCCCCGGTGTACAATGGTGAACCGTTCGCTATTCTCCTCTTCTCTGTGGTCAACAAATTCTGCAGCGGCTGCGCCCCACACTTCCCCATCAAGAAGGTTCTGCTTCTCCTCTGGAAAACTGTGCTGGTGGGTCTGTGTTTTCTGTCGAGTCTCTTATTGAGTCTCCAGAATTAGATCATCAGGGTGAGCCCTCCAGGGATACAGAGAGAGAGAGAGAGAGAGATCACAGGGAAATGTGGGCGAGTGCTCTAACAACTGAGCTACAGGACTCCACAAAAGAGTTGTATTTCTGGTTCCTACAGAGGAGATCAGGACAACTCTTTGGTTTGGAGTCAAAAGTGCCTTTATTCAGTGGCAGGAACGAGAGAAAATACAAGCGAATCAACCATTTGATTAACGATAACAATGTATACTTTTTTACGCCTATCTTACATATTATCCCCCCAATCAATCAATCAATATTTACATTTATATAGCTCCTTTCACATTGGGAGGATATAACAAGGCGCTGAACAGTCAGGGAGGGATCAGAGCAATGGGGGGAGGGGGAAGGAGAGTAGGAAAATTGACTATATTTGTGGGCAAACACGGCAGCTAAATTGCACAATACTCACATATTTTGGTCGTGTTTCAATATCAACTCCTCGGGACGTCCACCACCCCATACGAAAGGTGCTGTAACAAAAGTAATGTGTTGATGTCGATGTTGAAAATACATCCAATTTGCATCTTTCTGTCCTTCTCCCCCAGTTCTCTCTCGGAGGCTTTGAGGAGCTCCAGGCTTTGAACGTAAGGAAACGGCGCGAGCTCGGGCTCCCTGTGCTGCCCGAGGACAGTATCGAGGTGACCCGGAGTCTGCGGGCAGCGTCTCCGCCAGCCTCGGCTCTCGATCTCCTGGAACAGCAACAGAGACGTGGCCGCAGGGGCAGGAAGGTGAGATTGAGGACACCGGGCACTGGGACAGTCCCAGCTCACACCGCAGCCCATCGCTGGCCACCATAGTGTAGGCAGGAGGATGAGATGATGATGATAATAATAACAATTAACATACTTGGGATGGAGTTCCGAAGAGCGAGAGCAGAGAGGCTGAAATCCCGCCTGCCGATGGCAGGGGATGTGCAGTGAGCTGGAGCCCACAAAGCCAAAAAGTGGACGGGTCCGTGTGGAGTTAGAATAAATGGTTTTATTCCAATTCTGTTGGGTAGGGTGGGGGTGTGTGGGAGGGGGCATGGGTGAGTACGCGACTGATTTAAATGTGCAGAGTGTAGTAACAACCATCAAAATGGCTTCACGGCAGGTGCTGGTGAAACAAGACAGTCTGGACACGTATAACGAGAAGGATCCGTACAAAACTGACGAGGCGCAGGATGATGAGGAGAATGGCGAGGACCCAGACAGTGGGATCGAGGGGGAAATGGAACCACTGGATCCCCCTCCTCACCCTCGCCTGCCTCCAGAGAGAGTGTTCTTCCCTCGAGGACTCCCCTGGGCACCTAAAGTCAGGTGGGTTGAGTTGGATTAGTGATTGGGTGAAATCTGTCTTCTCTTGCTATGATGAATTATAATATAATAACCCTTGACTTATCACGTTGTTGAGACGTCTCAAAGCGCTTCACAGAATGTACCGTAAAGTGTATTCGACAATTTAACTGTGTTATTTGCGGGTGAAACGCAGCAACCAATTGTACACAGCAGTGTCCCACAAAACATCACAAATAAATGACATTAAGTTTAATTCTTGTAAAAAAAAATCTACTCTACAAGGAGCCCTTCCCTCCACCCACCCCTCTCTTCCTTCCCTCCACCTCTCTCCCTTCCCTCCCATTTGTTCCCATTCTTCTGCTTCATTGCAGCCAGTCAAGGGAGCACATGTGTGAAAGAAGGCCTTCCTCACTAAAGGGGCAGACCCCCATTTGGTGAGTCAAAAGTTACTGTTAAAACAACACAGTCATTTCATTTTATAGGTTATCAAGTGAAGCGCTTTGGGACGTCCTCCTGACGTGGAAGGCGCTATAATAAATGTAAGGATTATTATTGTTAATATGTGCAGATATGGCTCTGTCTCGATTCTGAGCTGCAGAGCAGCTCAGAATTCAGTGCGAATTATGCCGTTTATTTCTGCTCTTTCCCTTTTGATAGGGAGAAGGACATTGAAGACTTTCTGGAGGTCAGCAGGTGTAAATTTATTGGGTTCACGTTGGGAAAGTAAGTATCTCGCAAGCTCTTGCTTTGTGCATCTCATATATGTGACGCTCTTGTATTCGGTAAAGTAAGACTCTCCTCCAAAGGGTGGTCCCTCTACACTCTCAATGGACCCCTTGAATTGGACCTCGCTGAGCAGACTCCTGGAGCCAGCCCTTAGCCTGTTTTGCACTGTATCCCAACATCACATTGAGGCTCGACTATGGAAACTCCTTCCTTGTTGGCCTTCCCTTCACAAGCTGCAGATCATCCAGAACTCTGCAGCTCGTGTCCTCTGCCGCACCACGCTCACTCCCATCTTGCCCGGCTCCATTGGCTCCCCAACCGGCAGAGAATCGAATTCAAGATCCTCGTCCTCACTTTCAAGGCCATTCACGGCCTTGCCCCCCTCCTATCTCTCCGACCTGCTGTTCCCCCTATGAACCTGCCCCCTCCCCGCTCCGTTCAGCAAGGCTGCGGTTTGCTCTATGCCCCCTGCCCGACCCGCCCAACCATCGTGAAAGGATTTGTAGGCGAATGTGGGGACCTTGAAATCAAGCGTTTTGTTCTCGCGAGCTGGAGGAGTCTTGACGAGGAAGCGGTGTGATGGGGGGAGTGAAGTTTAGAGCAGGTGAGTACACGGGTGGGGAGTTTTTGGTACACTTAGATGTTATGGACAGTCCCATATGTATGTAACTGCAGATGGATACTGATTTCAGAGCAGCAGAGTGATAGAATGCTCTTCAGTGGCTCACTGTCGATCACCTTCTTTATGTTTCAGTGACACGGACACCCTTGTGGGTTTGCCTAGACCCATCCACGAAAGTGTAAAGACCCTGAAACAGGTGAGGAAACAAGCTCCCGCCATCGCAAGATACCAATGTGGTGCAAGTTTATTTTGTGTTCAAATTAAATTACCCAAATAGATGTTCTTTATGACGACTGGCATCAAGGCTGGGGAAGCAATAACTCATTTGTTCACTTCAGTCGACCAGAATAATTTATTTATTCACTTCAATCACACAGCACAGGCAGGATACAGGGTAACGCTCTCTTTATACATAGATTTACATAGGCGGTACAGCTCTGAATTCAGCCCATCTCGCCTGCGTGATGTTTTTACTCCACCCGAGCCTCCCATCTATCCTAATCTCTCCCTGTCTCCCTCATCTTTGCATTCAGTTTCCTCTTAAATACATTGTTTTCTGCTTCGGCAGCCGTGAATTCCACACTCAACATCATATGATCCCAGTACGAGCAAGTTACTTTTTTTATTGGCTGTTTAGAATCGACAAACAACACTATAAACACATACCACAAGGTTACTCACTGAAGATATCCGACATTAAATTAATTACTTTGATACCTTTAATGTTAGTTAACAGTAACTAACGTTTTGTCCACTGAATACGCAGTCAATCAATCCACTTTACCAAGTATTACTGTGAAGCACTTTGAGAATGTCTCAACGAGGTGATAAGGCGCAACCTCAAATGCGAGGATTATTAACTGAGCCATGTCGCTGTGTGTTTCTTTTTGGACATTGATTGAATTGAAACTAATTAATGTTTGTCACTTTGCCTTGAGCAGCATAGGTACACCTCGATAGCAGATGTACAGATCAAGAGGGAAGAGGAACTGCAGAAATCTCCAGTCTTTCTGGTAACTTTGTCTCCTATTAGTTATCGGGTAGCTGTGTGACCCCCCTTTTAAACCTGGGTTTCTTAAAGTCCTCCAGTGTAGTGGTCATTGCACTCGCCTCGCAAGCGAGAGGACCCGGGTTCGATTCCCGGGCAGGGGGAAATCTTGGACAAAGTTTCCTGTTTTCCTAGGAATAAGTAGGAAGCTGGTTGATAGTCGATTGGTGGATCGCTTTCCGGGTGGGGGACGGGGGTGGGGGGAGGTGGGATAATAATCCCCCTAAAAAAATGTACATTCTGTGAAGTGCTTTCAGATATCTCAACAATGTGTTAAGGTGTTATATCAAATGCAGGAATTATTATTATTCGTTAAAAAAAGCAAGAAATGTAATGGATTTAATTCTGTACTTGCTGGCCTGCTAGACCGCCAATGAAACCGACTGACAGCCAAATTCTGTAACTGAGATGAAACCCTATAAGCTTCGTCTTTCAAGTCAACACACGGATTTCGTAGCATGTGTAGCTTTTTCTTTAATGTAGGGAGCGGAAAATGTCGACCTGACTCCAGCTGAGGCATTATATCAAGGAATGTTGCACAATCTCCCTCAGTATATGGTGAGTGTCGGTTGTCCTGTACTCTCAATATCATTGTTGGTATATTTTTATGTGGGGGAGTGAGGGGGTCAAAAGGTTTGGCTAGATATATTTGAGTTCAGCTCTTCCGATGACAGAACATCTATTCTGGTGTTTATGTTGTGAAATGTCCCATCAAGTCTTGTGGTTGAGGCAGAATCCACATTAGCTTTCAAGAGGGAACTGGATAGTTACTTAAAATGAGTCATTTGCAGATTGTAGAGCAAAGCAAAAATGGGATTGAATGGACTTCTTTCAATGAACCAGCACAGACACAATGGGCCAAATGGCTGCAAATTCTAAGGCTCTAATTCAGCTATTCCATATATATTTGTGGCTATACACGGGATGAATGTAGTGCTCGCTTTCTAGGGGGTAATAATCCCTCTCTCCCGCCCACCCCAAAAATTAATAATTTGGGCCATTCGCTCCACGACTGTCTGCGGGACATTGCTGTGCACAATTGACTGCCGCGTTTTGCCCATAAAATACAGTCACTACATTTTACAATATATTCTGTGAAGCGCTTTGAGATGTCTTAACAATGTGATAAGGTGCTATATCAAATGCAAGGATTTTATTATTATTATTGTTATTATTATTAAAGCCTCACCAGAGAGGGATTGGGTTTATTTATATTATTCCATGTTTCAAAATCTGCTATAAAACAGAAAATTTTCGACGGTTAATCTTTTGAGGGATTTTTCTCTGTATTATTGTGCAGATTGCGTTGCTCAAGATCCTACTGGCTGCGGCTCCCACATCCAAAGCAAAGACCGACTCCATTAATATCTTAGCCGATGTCCTGCCAGAGGAGATGCCGTAAGTGCCTCTTCGCCCCCTGGCAAATATTGTTTTGTTACACAATGGTTTGGTGTGGGTGTTTTGATACTGTGGGACCTGTGGGTCTTTTGATACTGTTTCCCAACATGGTGAGCCCTGGGTTTGCTTCATTGGCTACATTGGCTTGAACCTAGAACTGTAGATTACTTGGGCTAAATGCAGTACTCCATAGACTGTAGGGCAGAATAGTGTCGGAGTTCTGGACTGTTCTTTCTTCAGCTGAAAGGGGAAAAAAATGTAATCAAGGACACAAATCCTTACTACCTGTGGATCAAGATTTTCCTAAAACCCAGAGCCAAAAGGACAGTGTGCACACAGATGGGCTAAATTCTCTTCGATTGGCTCGGTGAGGAAGTACGTAACATTATATTAGTTTTCATTTCAAAGCTTTTTCTCAACAGGGTGACAGTGTTGCAAAGCATGAAGCTGGGGATTGATGTGAACCGACACAAGGAGATCATCGTGAAGTCTGTTTCAGCCCTAATGCTTCTTCTGCTGAAACACTTTAAACTCAATCACATTTACCAGGTAAAGGCCATGGGGAGGCACAAGTCCAAAGGTTGTTGGTTCAAATCCCACATCGGGACACTTAGATCCCATGATGATTTCACATGAAATGAAAGTTTCTCATTCATTTCATGGCTGTTTGTGGGATGTTGTTGCTGTGCCTAATTGGCTGCCACATTTGCCGACAAAATACACGGTCACTTCACTGGACAGCATATCCCGCGAAGCACTTTGAGGCGTCCTGCCGACGTGATGAAGGCGCCCAACCGAAATCAAGGGTTATCACCATATCCCGACACCTCAAAACTCTTTAACAACAAAATAGAACCAAAATTACATTTGGAGAGCACCTTTCGCGTTGGAAGGACATCCCAAAGCGCAGGACTCGCTAAAGAGACTCGTCCTATTAATTTTCCTCTTTCCTTTTCTTTCCAGTTTGAATACGTTTCCCAGCACTTGGTATTTGCCAACTGTATCCCACTGATCCTGAAATTCTTTAATCAGAACATAATGTCCTACATCGCTGCTAAAAATGGGTAAGCGAGCGAACTCCACCTTGTCAGGTCTGTGCGTGACTACTAAACTGATGGGTTTGAAGCTTAAATGGTTTGGATGGATCAGCACGAAACTACACCATGACCACTGCAATTTATGTCGCATTTTAGTGTTGAAACACCTCAAAACACATCAAGGCTTTTAAGTGTCCCAACTTTACAATGCAGCAGAAATGTCCACAAACAGTCCTGAGGTGAACGACTAATCCAGACCACAAATGCCGTGTATCAGGAAAAAAGTTCTTTTTTTCAAATAATAATAATAATCTTTGCATTTGATATAGCGCATTATCACATCTTCGAGACGTCTTAAAGCGCTTCACAGAAGATGCTGTGATATGAATTGACCGTGTATTTTGTGGGCGAAACGCGGCAACCAATTGTGCTTAGCTGTTTGTGGGACGGCTGCTGTGCGCAATTGGCTGATGTTTTTTCGACCGCAAAATGTACAGTCGGTTCACTTTAAAGTATATTTTTTGAAACACTTTGAGACATCTATAAGACGTAATAAGATGCTACATCAAATGCAAGAATTATTGTAAGTTAGGCAAAGGCAGGATCAGGCTCCACACTGATACACTAACCTCATTGCCAACAAGCACTAAATTAGCACCTCCACATGGAATGAATGTTGACTGGGGGGGAGGTACTGCAGAATGGCCAATACTCACCACAAATCAGTACTTTTTAAGAGCAAGAGAGATGACAAATGAATGTATTTTTGTTGAGTTCAAGAACTTAGAATTTAATGGCTGATGTGGTGAAAAGTCTGTCTTTGTTTGTTTGGTGAGCGTTCAGGCGGTTGGTTTCCTATGAGGAATGCGCTGTGACTGTTTCTGTTTGTTCCCCCAGTATTTGTGTCCTGGATTACCCTTACTGTGTGATTCACGAACTGCCCGAGTTCACCACAGAGACTCTGGTAAGATAGCACATTACATCAACGGAGGTGGTGAGCCAGAGAATTCGAGTCTAGCCAGTTCCCGTCCCAGGCTGTATAGTTTGTGGGTGAAACATGGAACCCAATTTCGTACATGTGTCCCACAGTCATAGTTAACCCTTTCCTTTCCCTAGTGCTTTTCCCAGGTCCTGTTTGTTTGTGTTCTAACAGTTCAGCGCCTTGGGATGTCCTCCTGACATGAAAGGCTCTCTACAAATGTAATTTTGTTGTTGTTGCTGCTGTGTTGGAGAGCTTAGTTATTGCTTTTCCTAGAGATTATTGAGAACGCCAACTTGATTTGATAATAGCGCCTTTTCCCTTCATTGAGACAGCTCAAAGCGCTTCACAGAAGATACAGTCAAGTGAAAATTGACTGTATGTTTGGTGGGCAAATGAGCACCAAAAGGGGAGAATTAATTATAATGATTGAGTCAAAAGAGATATTTATCAGAGAGGTTTGAATGCAGGTAATGAAGGAGTGAGCGAGGCAAAGACATTTGCGGGAGGATCCGCTGATGGGAGATGGGGGGTGTGAGGAATGAGCTGTAGAACAGAGGGTATGGGAGGGAGAAAAAGATTAGAAGTGATTGCGAAGAAAGGGAAGGACAAGCCATGAAAATCTCCCAACTCTCCCAATTCAACCCAACCCCCAAAAAAGATCATTTATAGAGCGCCTTTCACAAGGAATATGTGCAGCTCTGACATCTCCCACTGTGTTTATAGGAAGCTGGTGACAACAGTCAATTCTGCTGGAGGAATCTCTTCTCTTGTATCAACCTGTTGCGGATTCTCAACAAACTCACCAAGTGGAAGCACTCCAGGACCATGGTAGGGCTGACGTGTTTTGACCGCAAAAGAGGAAGACATTTTTTCAGAAGTAGTCTTAATTTTGAGCGAAAAGAGTAATTGAATCCAACCCAGCTCTGGCAAAAAAAAAAGAACCAGAGGGGAGATGAGGGAAAATGTTTCTACGCAGCGCGTTGTTACGATGTGACGTGCTCTGCCTGAAAAAGTGGTGGAAGCGGATTCAATAATACCTTTTAAAAGGAAGTTGGGCATATAAATCAAAAGGAAATAGGCTATGGGGAAAAAAAGTAGGGTAGTAGGACTAATTTGGTAGCTCTTTAAAAGAGCCAGCACAGGCACGGTGAGCCGAATGGCCTCTTTCTTACTGTAATATTCCATGACTCTTATGATTCATTTGGCCTGGTCCCTATCCCTCCCATTTTCAGATGCTTGTGGTTTTCAAGTCAGCACCAATTTTGAAGCGGGGGCTGAGAGTGAAGCAGGCCACTATGCAGCTCTACGCCCTGAAGCTCCTGAAGCTTCAGACCAAGTACCTGGGACGGCAATGGAGGAAGAGCAACATGAAGACAATGTCCGCCATCTACCACAAAGTGCGGCACCGTCTCAACGACGACTGGGCGTACGGCAATGGTAACAGAATCATTTCCATCCTTTAGCTCGACCGCTATTATTTGGCTTCTAATAATATAATAAACCTTTCCCTTGATCTTATCTTGTCCTATCATTGAGACGTCTCAAAACGCTGCACAGAATATATTGTAAAAGGGATTGACTTGTGTATTTGTTGGTGAAAAGCAGCAGCCAACAGCTATGGAATCTGTGACCAAACCTTTGAGGGATTATTACCCCAGGAAAGCAACCCCCAATCGACTAACAACCGGATTCCAATTTACTGCTCGGTAAACCGAGGTGTATCGAGTAAGGAAACTTGCGTAAGATTTTGCCTGCCTATGTTTGACTTGGCTGGTAGAACGTTACAGGTCATTGAATGTTCCCACCCAGATCCTGGCCAGGAGGTTCTAGGGTCTCAAACCCAAATTGGGATTTGGAATCTCATAGCCTAAGATGATGCTTCAATGCAGTGCTGGGGGTGAATTGCATTGTCGAAGATGCCGTCCTTCGGATGAGAAGTTAAACCAAGGTCCCCATCAGCCTGTTCAGGTGGACGTTAAAAATCCCATGGCACTATTTGAAATGAGAACAGAGTCTCTCCCAGTGACCTGGCCAACAATCCACCAACTAAAATTGGCGATCACTCCATGGCTGTTTGTGGAACACTGTAAACAGTTGCCTCATTTCACCCACAAAATACTACAATCAATCCACTTAACAGTATATCCTGTGAAGCGCTTTTGAGACATCTCGATGATGTGATAGGTGCTATATCAAGTGATAATACTAATCCTTGCATTTGATACAGAATATATTGTAAAGTGTGTGACTGTATATTAGTGGGGAAAACGCAGCAGCGAATAGCACATAGCAGTGTCCCACAAGCACTCATGGATAGAATTACACATTATTATTATTTATTCATATTATTATTTTTGCTTTATTTTCTCAAGTGATTATTATCAGGCGTAAGGAAACTTGCCCAAAGTTGCGACTTGCCAGGAATCGAACTCAGGTGAAAATTGGTTGAGAATCTGGCTGAGTCATGTTGCCCTTGCAGTCAAGACCTCCACCGTCGCCCTCTCATTGTCCTGGTTCAACTGATTTTCTACCAGATTGGTCGTTTCAGCTCAAGTTAAATCCTCCGATCCTATTCCCCTCCCGCTTCTCTTCCCCTCTCCCCACAACCAAATATCCGTTGATTTTTCTCCCCAGCAATTTAGGAGATTAATTGATTAATTGTGGAGCCCTGTAGCTCAGCGGTTAGAGCACTCGGCTTGCAGGCATGAGACCTGGGATCAACCTTGGGCAAGTTTCCTTACGCTAACACTCCTAATAATAATCTCTCCCCAAAAAAATTGGTCATTTCAATCCACGACCGTTCGTGGGACACTGCTGTGCGCAATTAGCTGCCATGGTTTTCGCCCACAAATATACAATCAAGGTACTTGAAAAGGAAACTTTTGCGGGAAAACTTTTAGGGAAAGAGCGGGGTGGGGGGGGGGGGGGGGGGGAAGTGGGACTGATTGGGTAGCTCTTCCAAAGAACGGGTTCACCCGGCACGTTGGGCCGGACAGCTTCCTCCTGTGCTGCAGTATGACCTCGGTGTATCTGTTTTCTCTGCAGAGATTGACGCGCGCCCTTGGGATTTCCAGGCCGAGGAGTGTGCACTGAGAGTCAGGATCGAGAGGTTCAACGCCCGTCGCTACGGCCTATACCACGACGACTTTGAATTTGCGCCGGTCGACAATTGTCTGCAGAGCGTCCTGGGGCGTTGCCTGCGGCTTCCAGATGATTTCCGCTACAGCTACGAGCTGTGGTTGGAGAGGGAGGTTTTTGCCCAACCCATTTGCTGGGAAAAGCTCCTGCAGCCTCCGACTTGAGAAGGATCTGTCACCTACAGAAATGGCTCCCTTTTCAAAGCCTTCAACGCTGCCTCCAGCAGGAAATTTTAGGAATCGGGTCGACAATCGGCACATCCTGTCGTTGTGGAGGGAAGTGGGATTGATTTACGTGATGCAGTTTGTTCTACAGAGAGAGAGAGAGAGAGATTCCAGCTTGTTAGAATAAAGCCTATTAGCTAAAGTTCAGCCCTTGGACACTCTTACTGAAGCCTTCCATTCATTACCAGCTGAGTTGTCCCAAACTCCTAACATTACATATGCATCTGTATTTGATTTTTTTGTGTGTGTGTACAGTAAGTGATGAAGGCAGATAAATGAATAACTTTACAAGCATGCTGACTTTACACAGGCAGCATAGGCCACTGAACTCCCATCTAATCCTAAATGTTGGAATGGAAGTAATATATCTGATTGGCTCACACTAGCACCTTCACACATCAGGCACTGGCAGCATCAACCTCCTTGGTTGCACACTCATCCTCACCAAGCCAGTCAGGAACCTTGGTGTCTTGTTCGATCCTCAACTGTCTTTCCTCCCCCACATCCAACCCATGACCTCTCCTCCGCAATATTTCGTGACTCCACCACTACCTCACCCTACAGGCCACTGAAACCCTCATTCATGCCTTCATCACATCCAGGCTCGACTACACCAATGCCCTGCTTGTCGGCCTTTCCAATTCCTCCCTCCATAGGCTGCAGATAAATCCAGAAACCTGCGGCCCGTGTCCTCTACCGTTCCAAGCTTCCTGACCCCATCTCCCCCATCCTCGCCTGACTCCATCGGCTCCCCATCACTCAGAGGATTCAAATCAAGATCCTGGTCCTCACATTCAAAGCCGTCCATGGCCTCACCCCACCCTACCTCTGGGACCTAACTACCCACCAACCTGCCTGCACCCTCCGCTCAGCAGGCTCCGGCTGCAGCTCGGACCACCCTACCTGTTAGGGCTTTGGCTTGCAGGATTAACAAGACCTGAGTGAAGCAGGGGATAGAGGAGGAGATATTTTCTATCGGTGTTAGAAATACAACGCACCTCACTCATGATGTCGCCCATCTCTGTGTCACCCATTCATGATGTCATACCCTGCCCGCTCCCTGGGTACCCTTTCATCAGCATATTTAAGGATCAAAGCAAGGTACCCAGGGGAGTGGTAAGTTGGCAGATAATTCTCTTGACGGTATCCAAACTCTAGGAGAATTTCTGCAGACCACCACGCTTCACAGCTGAAGAAACATAATGAGCTAGGTGCACAAATATGAAATATAGGTCAACTTTTCTTTCACCGTAGTTGTTTTAAGTGTTGCCCAGGTTCAGCAGACAAGAGTTTGCAGACAGAGGAGAATTTTGCTTTGCAATCTTTCACTTTCCGGTTTGGTCCTTGGAACCTTAGAACACGAGAGTTACAGACATACGGACATCTGTCTGATTATGTTCCAGTATGTACACCCGTGAAACTCATTGCTTTGGAGTCCCGTAGTATAGTGGTTAGCACATTGAACAACAACTTCAATTTATATAGCGCCCTCCACGCTGGATGGCGTCTCAGACTGCTTCACCTCGCAAGCAAGAGGACCTCGGCTTGATTTCTGGGAGGGGTGAAACTAGGCAAATTTCCTTATTCCACACACCTCTATTTACCTAGCAGTAAGGCATGATAAGGCATTATATCAAATGCAAAGATTATTATTATCATTTATGTGAAAGCTACAGGCTTCTTAGATGCATCTTATTGAAGGCAAATGTATTGTAGGAAGCACTAAATGGTGAAGAGTTAGGGGAGAAGGAGGTTATCCTGAAAGCTGATTCCCCTTTGCTGAAGTGCGTTACATTGAAGCTTGGATTTAACGTTGAATGGGAATATCGCTTGTTATTGATGATTTGCAAGGAGGTGTCAGCTATCCATAGCATCACAGTGATGGACCCTCCATATAGCACTGCCTGAGATCTGAGAGAGAGAAACAATTTGGTCACTCAATCCATGACTGCTGTGTGCAATTGGCTATCACGTTTCGCTCACAAAATACACAGGCTATCTCCACTTTACAATATAGTCTGTGAAGCGCTTCGAGATGTCTCGAAGATGTGATCTGATACTGTATCAAATGCAAAGATTATTATTATTAGGGCTCCTTATTGGCTAGTGAATTTAATGTGCAGTGAAGCTAAATAGTGCAGAAAGCAAAGGTTCCAGGTTGGTCTGTGCTATTTTGCAAGTGACTGAGAAACAGTTAATTCCCTCTGGTAGCCCTGGATTAAGGAAGGGTCTCCCACTCACGATTGCTATACATTGATTGTTATAGAACGAACATATGTGAGGGTATTGGGTCAGCAATAAATCAACTGTGAATGTGATTTCTTCCCTTCTCCATGCTTTGAATGTCTCCTGATACTTACTGTCTAGGATTAAACGATGAACAATAGTCATGGAATTACTTAATATGGCAATACTTCTTCAATGAAAAAGGGGACAAATTCTAGATGAGGTTGGCCTCTGCTTTGGCAGTAAAAAGACCTAGGAGCAAGCATTATATTCTGGTGCAAGTCACATTGATTCCCTTGTGTTTCAGATCTTTGGGTACCTAAAAAGTCGGGAGACCTGTTCTCCCTAAATAAAGATCTAATTCTCTTTTAAAAGCTGTTATCGAATCGGCTGTCACCACCTTTTCAGGCAATGCATTCCAGATTAGAACAACCCGCTGAGTGAAAACATTTCTCCTCAGCTCCCCTCTGCTTCGTTTTTGAAACTATTTTAAATCTGTGACCACGAGTCACAGATTCACCCACCAGTGGAAACAGTTTTTCCTTATTCACCCTGTCGAATCCCCTCATGATTTTATAACCTCCATTAGGTCACTCCATTGTATTCAATGGACACCAGTTCACATTGGTTCAGTTAGCCCTTGTTTGTAATTCAGCACCTTCACAGACACTCCAAACTGATCAGCATATTGCTCCTTGATGTATGGAGCTGAGTATGTTTGGCTGCCGTTGAGTTAGTTACCTGGCTGTGAAAGAGAGTACAATGTTCAAGTGTCTTTAAGAATGCCATTCACTTGTGTCTGTCCACTCAATACAGTACCATGGTTTCAATAATTAAACAAACTCTGCTAATGATGGCTAATACTAGGGTTCAAATATCATTTTACGTATTAATCCTGCCCATGGAGTCACATCTCGGAGCATGTTTTTTGCGATTTAGAACAATACTAAAAGAAATTAGATGTTAGCGTCCTGTAAGGAAGATACCTGATACGAGGTTGCTAGGCAATAGTCTAGTTAACAAGTGTCTGATCTCAGTCGGGGCAGCATATAATTTTATTACAATTGCCCTGAGCACCTTTAGACAGCAAATAGGAGCTAGAATCCTGAAAGGTGAATTCTTCTCCCCAGCCTCTGTGTTTTCTATTGGAAAGTGCACCAATATGAGAATATTGTTCAGAGAAAATCTCAAGCCTAGCACTTTGTAACACTTGCGTTTCAGGGAAGTTACTTGGGTGAGGTCACAGAAAATGCCTTGAGTCTATAGAACATAAAATATGGAACTTCAAACTCATCTCTGGCTCAGTTGGTAGCCAAGTTCACTCACAAATAGTCTCCCCACAGTATATCCTGTGAAACGCTTTGGGACGTCCTCCTGATTTGAAAGGTGTTACACCAAATGCAATAATGATGAAGATTATTATTTATTATTGTATTGGTTGTGTTTTATGTGGAAGCTCAGACAGTTGGCATTGTCAGGCTACGCAAATTGAAGGCTGGGGTTGGGGGAAGGAAGATTGAGAATTCACAGCCAGTCCTCACATGAAGTCCACACACTTTCGCTTTCCAGTAGGAAATCACTGAAATAGTACTAATCGGGAGCAGGGAAAGCCGGCTGACTTTATAACAGGAAAAGCCATAAATCCCCATTACATAGGGGAAGGGAATAGGAGGTAGATGTCCATCAGTCACTCAGTTGCCCATTTAACTTAACTAGAGAGGATCTTAACTAAAATCTGAGCTTTAGGGAAATACTATCCCTCACATGGTTGTAGTCTAATCTAGTCAATATGACTGGAGTGGGAATCACTCCCTGTTGCTCTCCCTGAGATTTGGGTGTGAATGTCGACACTGTCTGGAGGCCTGTGCCTATTAGAGCATGGAGGAGATTAAATCCAATTACTGTACCTTTAACTGGGTGGTGATTTTTCCCAGGAAAAAGCCCTGAGCCTGGGGCGGTTCCTGCATATTATCTCCAGGGAAACGTGAGTAAACAGTTCTGGTGGAGTAGAGTTGAGAGAGAGTGGAGTCGTGTGTGTGTGTGTGTGTGTGAGCCCGAGGGGATGCTGCTATTGCATTCAGTAAAGTAGGTGTATTTCTTTTCTATTTACAGTTAGCACCTGTTAACTACCCAATCATTCAGAAATACCACCTTCCTCTCTCTCCCCCCACTATAGCAAAAAAAATCCTTCAGATGGTGAAAAACTTAACACTTTCCTGTCCTGTGAAAAGATCAGAACCGTGTGTTAGTCAATTGGCAGATCGCTTTTCCGGGGGTAATAATTCCTTTAAAAAAAACTGTTTGTGAGACACTGCTGTGAGTAATTGGCTGCCACATTTCGCCCACAAAATATGGTCAATTTTCATTACAGTTTTGAAGACGTGATAAGGCACTATATCAAATACAAGGATTTATTATTATATCATTATAGAACTACATTGCCTTCTGAAACACTTGCTGATCTGGGAGGGAAGGGTATATGGAGATGTAGCTTAATACAGTGTGTAGTTTTTCCTAGTATAAAAGCTAGCTGTTTGCACTATTAATCTGTGTTAATAGCCATTAAAAGGGAAAAACAGATCCTCCACCCCCAAAATGTTTTGGTTACTTTGCATTTAAGACTGCTGCCTTAATACTGTATCAACCACAAAATTCACAGTCAAATACATTTTATAGTATATTCTGTGAAGCACGTTGAAACATCTCAATGATGTGATGAGATGCTAATTCAAATGCAGGATTACTATTAATATAAAAATTGTTTTCAGATGTGTTGTTTATATATAATATATATTATCAGTCCCATATGGTACTCCCATCCCACCATGAAGCACGTTGAGCAAGTTTCTTTACTTCTCTGTTCACCCAGCAGTAAGTAGGAGCTCAGTTGTTGCTTGGTAGGCTGATCACTTTTCTTGGGGTAATAATTATTTCAAAAATAAATAAATGAATAATAACTTGGTCACTCAATCCATGACTGTTTGTGGAACACTGCTGTGCTGCGTTTTGCCCATTACAACGGCAATAATTTCTTTTTTATATTCTGGTGAATATTTTGGGTGGAGGCTTTTATTAGGAATGTGCATTAGACATGATGTAAATCTGACTTGTACCATTTTTTAATTTGATTACATAGGTGGGGTCATTGCAGTCAAGGCTACAGCTGCACATACAGGTGAGCTATGTGATCAATAAAGCTTTATTTAAGTCTAGAGTCTTGTGGGAATGACATAATGCACAGCACATAACACTGTGCCATTATCGTTCAACAGAGCAGCGGAGGAACAAAACAAGGCAAGAATTAATAGTTAACTGATACCCTGCTTGGCTTTAAGAAGGAAGAGAAGACTGGCGATATTCTTGAGTTTGAGTTGAAGGAGATCTAATGGTGTAAGTTGACTCATCACTCACAATTTCAAAGTGTGTGTGCTTCTGCAATAAACAAGGCAAAAGAATACTGGGCAATATTGTTGAGTTTAGATCCCCTCACGTCAAATTCAGACTGAAGAGTTGTCTTGGTCAATCTGTCTCCAAAGTACTGCATACATTTCTGGTCACCATGACATGACTACAGGCACTGGAGGCTGTGCAGACAATGGCAACAAGAATGGAGTGTTTGAGCAATCTGGGGAATCGCGGGGAATCGCGGGAAATGAAGAGGCGGTAGTAATTAGGAGGTGATTAATACGAGTAATGCAAAGAAGTCTAAGCGGTTTCGATAGGGATCTGAATGAGAAGCGGGTATGACAAATTTAAAATTTATCAAGATGACTTCTGCAAATTTTACGTATTTCGATGGAGTTAGCTTGAAATCACCCTCCACAATCGCATCTTTAATTGTTTTGAGTTCCCTAGTGGTTTGTGGGGCCTTACTGTCTGCTCTTTCACCAGGATGGTCACCTTTGAAAATAACTAGGAAGCAGCCCATCCTGCGACAGAGAAGTATTTACAATGGTACAGTATTTTACATTTGGTAAATAAATCACGTGAGAAATGGAGTAAAATGTGAATGATTTATTTTATTTGGGGGATTATATACATGGACTACAAATGTTTTTTTTCCAATCCTATATATTTCTATGGACATACATGCTTCTGTGAAGCCCTTTGAGATGTCTTGAAGGCATGTTAAGGCGCTATATCAAATGCAAGGATTATCACTCCTTGTTATCCACACCCGGGACTCATTAGCTAGCAGGCCTTCAGCTTCTCTGCCCCCATCCCCTGGAATGCCATCCCACAGTCCCTCTGCCTCGCCTCCTCCCCTCCTTCAAGACCCATCTTCAAGACTCTCCTCTTCAACAACGCCTTTGGTCACCCTCCCACTTTTACCCTTTCTGCCTTCCACACCTCCTGAACCCATCACCACTGGACAAATGTAATTCATTTTTGTCCTAACACAAGGTGAAAATACAGTACTAAGATTTAGTTGTCTCTCGGTATCTGCCTGTAGAGAAAGGGTAGGAGAGATGGAGGGAGTCTGCCATCTTCAATGTTGTCCATGGTTAACAACAGCAACTTCGATTTAGATAGCGCCCTCCATGCCGGACGGCATCTCAGAGCACTTTAAACCACGTGGGGCAGCATTGTAGAAGCTCATCGACGACCCCCACACCCCATCTGTTGTGTTTTTTTCACTCTCTACAGAGATACCATAAATTCTGTGCATCAATTCTCAGTTCAGATTAGATTGGGAACTGAATGGGTTGAAGTCAAATGTGTATCCCCTCTAAGTTGTCACAAAGGCCCACTGAGATCTAACCCCCCCGCTGGGCTCATAACTAGCAGCAAATCTTGCCCACTCTCTCTGTAAGCTCTACCATGTGATGCAGAAGTTTTCTGTGGTGGAAACCTTGGCGTTAAAATATATAATGTACAACAATAATCCTTGCATTTGACAAAGTGCCTTATCGTGTCTTCGAGACTTCTCAAAGCACTTCACATATACTTCACAGTGGGTGAAATGCGGCAGCCAATTACACACAGTAGTGTCCCACAAACAGTTGTGAACGTTTCAGGTTACTGAGGGAAGTCAGAGCTGAGTGGATCACAGAATCCCTTGACTCCTCACCTTCTGAAAACAACAATAACAAAAAAATTACATTTGTATAGTGCCTTTCAGGTTGGGAGGACATCCCACTGCGAATGGAGTGAGTGGCCCAATGGGCTAGAATATTATCACTGTTTAAAAAGAAAGTTAGTCTTAAGATGTGATGCTTTAACGAATAATTTAGCTTTGATTGCTTATCATTTCAGCCGCCCAAATCGAAAGGAAAAAGTGCTAACAAGAGTGTTAAGAAAGCCAAAAAGAAGAAGATCAAAAAAATTAAAGCACCCCCTAAACAAGTGGATATTTTAAGCCCTGCCGCGATGCTCAATGCATACTACATATCACATAATGTAGCCGATTGCTTGAAGTTTCGAGGATTTCAATGGCCTGGCAGAGGAGCGAAGAAAGGAAGGAAAAGGCGGAAATAGATACCTTGAATTAAATGATGACACAGTAGGTGAAAAAGATGGTGTGGTCTTGACAGTTTGATTTGCTATTTCTCCATCTGATTCTGTACTTTACCTGCCTGGAGAGCTTGAAAGATTTCAGAACTTGGACCTGCAGCCAAAACAGGGTACATGTGTGTGTGTGTGTGTGTGTGTGTGTATGTATGCATGTATGCACATAGGAACAAATTTACAGAACAAATTTAAGAATAAGACTTTGCAGTCCTTCTGGCTTGAACCAAAATTAAAAACAAAATACCACCATGACTTTCAAACAGTATTTGTCCAGCATTCGTTCAGATTTTCTGACTTAAAATCCTAGCTTGACCAATTCTTTCCACATATTCCATACTCTGTGTAAAGTAGTTGATTCTAAGTTCTCTGTCCAGATTCCCTGGTCTGAGCTGGGAGTCTGTAACCCTCTATGTTATTATCTAAATTTTTCAGAGTCTTGCATTTTTTTTCACCCAACATTTGGTTTCCAAATATTTGCAGTTTCTTGCCTAATTCCAGCTAGAATTTAGCTGTTCTTCCATGAACCACCTCCAGAGCTAACATATCCCCAACTGTAAAACGCCAACCAGTGCACAGAGAACTTCAATTGGGTGACCATTGCTCTATACCAATTCGGAAAATGACATCCTGTTTTATGCTTTGACCTTTTGCTGTGTAAACCAAGATCTTGTTCACTGTCCTTATTACTACCACACCCTTACTGATCACCGTACAGCGATCTATCTACCAACATGTCCAAATAAGTCTCTTGCATCACATCCTGTAGACGAATTCAGTAATACTTCTTTTGTTTATATGCCCATTGGTTATTCTCCACCGCCAATCGCATTTACTGTACATTTCTCCAGAATGAACTACATTTGTTGCATGTCACCGCAGTAACTTTTAATCCGACCTATCCTGCTGGATTTGGTTACTGTATTTGCAATTCCCCAGTATCATCAGCAAACGTAGACGTTATCTGTTTTCATTTCTAAGTCATTTACATACAGTACAGTGTAAACAGCATTGGCCTCAGCACCAATCAATGAGGCGCCTGGCGAGTTATTTCTTGCAGTGATACAGCTCCATATACAGCTGTCCAATGTTTACATCCAAACTTGTATACATTTGTATGTGTAACTGGGTTTACAATAGTGTGTGCATGTGCGCACATGTGTGCATTGTATAGTGGAACAGTGAAAGTGCAAAAGTGCTGATGAACAGACATTCAAAAGAAAAGTATATAATGTTTATTTAGCTGACCCGTTGGCTCAGGATCAGGCACCACCTCTGTTAAGTGCTCTGCGATGCTACCCAACACGTAGGGTGATATATAAACGCAGGTTATTGCCCGACTCTGGGACATTTCCTGACTCCGCTTGGGATATCTTTCTGACGCGAAAGGCTCTATCTACACAAATGCAATTTGTTATTGTTGTTGTTGTTGATACCTTTGCTTTTGGTCAAAGACAAACTGAAGCTCTGGCATCTGGCCAATCAATCATAAAAGCGGTAAGAGCTTTGAAAATACCTGCAAAGGCCAGCATTTGGGTAATGGCATAAGGTTTTTTAAAGATGGAATTTAAGATAATTGAAGGCCTACTTGCAGAGGTAGTTGCCTGAGAGGATCATCAGGGTCCACTTTCATAACGCACATCTCAAGACCCTCCTATTCCACAGCGCCTTCGCTCACTCTCGTACCCATATCCTCTCTGCCCTCCACCTCTCCTGAACGGGAGGGAAAGAGTGGCTCATCACATTGGGGGAATATCTCAAGTTGGAAGCTGAGATCTCCAGCCTGCCACTGTTGTCCAGAACTACTGGAATGGGTAGTATGATTTCAGTTGTTCTGTTTTACAGGCAGTGAAGGGCTGGTTACAGAAGCAAGCACCTGGTCTTACGCTCAGTGAATTGGCTAAATAAGAGCATGAGGAGTAGTGGGGAGGAGGAGTGCAGAGGGAGAGAAGATGGGGGGCGGTGTAGAGTGTTGAAGCGGTGGGGGCAGAGAGAGTGAGTGTGTTGTGGGGGGTGGGTGGGGGGCGTAGAGAGTGAGTGTTGGGTGGGTGGGGGGGGAGGGGGTAGAGAGTGAGTGTTGGGTGGGTGGGGGGGGAGGGGGGTAGAGAGTGAGTGTTGGGGGGTGGGTGGGGGGGAGAGAGTGTGTTGAGGGGGTAGAGAGTGAGTGTTGGGGGGTGGGGGTAGAGAGTGAGTGTGTTGGGGGGGTGGGGGGGGGTAGAGAGTGAGTGTGTTGGGGGGGGTGGGGGGGGGTAGAGAGTGAGTGTGTTGGTGGGGGGGGGTAGAGAGTGAGTGGTGGTGGGGGGGGGGTGGGGGTAGAGAGTGAGTGTTGGGGGGGTGGGGGTAGAGAGTGAGTGTGTTGGGGGGGGGTAGAGAGTGAGTGGTGGTGGGGGGGGGGTAGAGAGTCAGTGTGTTGGGGGGGGTGGGGGGGTAGAGAGTCAGTGTGTTAGGGTGGGGTGGGGGGGGTAGAGAGAGTGTGTTGTGGGGGTGGGGGGGTAGAGAGTCAGTGTGTTGGGGGGGGGGGTAGAGAGTGAGTGTTGGGGGGGGTGTGGGGGGGTAGAGAGTGAGTGTGTTGGGGGGTGTGTGGGGGGTAGAGAGTGAGTGTGTTGGGGGGGGTGTGGGGGGTAGAGAGTGAGTGTGTTGGGGGAGCAGGGGGGGGGGGTAGAGAGTGAGTGTTGGGGGGGTGGGGGGGGTAGAGAGTGAGTGTTGGGGGGGTAGAGAGTGAGTGTGTTGGGGGGTGGGGGGTAGAGAGTGAGTGTTGGGGGGGTGGGGGGGGGGTAGAGAGTGAGTGTGTTGGGGGGGTGGGGTAGAGAGTGAGTGTGTTGGGGGGTGGGGGGGTAGAGAGTGAGTGTGTTGGGGGGTGGGGGTAGAGAGTGAGTGTGTTGGGGGGTGGGGGGGGGTAGAGAGTGAGTGTGTTGGGGGGGGGTAGAGAGTGAGTGTGTTGGGGGGTGGGGGGGGTAGAGAGTGAGTGTGTTGAGGGGGGAGGGGGGTAGAGAGTGAGTGTGTTGGGGTAGAGAGTGAGTGTGTTGGGGGGTGGGGGGGGGTAGAGAGTGAGTGTGTGAGGGCGGGGGTAGAGAGTTAGTGTGTTGGGGGGGTGGGGGGTAGAGAGTTAGTGTGTTGGGGGGTGGGGGGGGGTAGAGAGTGAGTGTGTTGGGGGGTGGGGGGGGTAGAGAGTGAGTGTGTGGGGGGGGGGTAGAGAGTGAGTGTGTTGGGGGGTGGGGGGGGGGGTAGAGAGTGAGTGTGTTGGGGGGGGTGGGGGGGGGGTAGAGAGTTAGTGTGTTGGGGGGGTAGAGAGTGAGTGTGTTGGGGGGGTGGGGGGGGTAGAGAGTGAGTGTGTTGGGGGGGTGGGGGGGGTAGAGAGTGAGTGTGTTGGGGGGGGGGTAGAGAGTGAGTGTGTTGGGGGGGTGGGGGGGGGTAGAGAGTGAGTGTGTTGGGGGGTGGGGGGGGTAGAGAGTGAGTGTGTTGGGGGGGGTAGAGAGTGAGTGTGTTGGGGGGTGGGGGGGGTAGAGAGTGAGTGTGTTGAGGGGGGAGGGGGGTAGAGAGTGAGTGTGTTGGGGTAGAGAGTGAGTGTGTTGGGGGGGGGGTAGAGAGTGAGTGTGTTGGGGGGGGGGTAGAGAGTGAGTGTGTGGGGGGGGGTAGAGAGTTAGTGTGTTGGGGGGGGGTGGGGGGTAGAGAGTGAGTGTGTTGGGGGGGGTAGAGAGTGAGTGTGTTGGGGGGGTGGGGGGGGTAGAGAGTGAGTGTGTTGGGGGGGTGGGGGGGTAGAGAGTGAGTGTGTTGGGGGGGTGGGGGGGTAGAGAGTGAGTGTGTTGGGGGGTGGGGGGGTAGAGAGTGAGTGTGTTGGGGGGTGGGGGGGTAGAGAGTGAGTGTGTTGGGGGGGTGGGGGGGGGTAGAGAGTGAGTGTGTTGGGGGGGTGGGGGGGGGTAGAGAGTGAGTGTGTTGGGGGGGGTGGGGGGGGTAGAGAGTGAGTGTGTTGGGGGGGGTGGGGGGGGGTAGAGAGTGAGTGTGTTGGGGGGTGGGGGGGGTTAGAGAGTGAGTGTGTTGGGGGGTGGGGGGGGTTAGAGAGTGAGTGTGTTGGGGGGTGGGGGGGGGTAGAGAGTGAGTGTGTTGGGGGGTGGGGGGGTAGAGAGTGAGTGTGTTGGGGGGTGGGGGGGTAGAGAGTGAGTGTGTTGGGGGGGGTAGAGAGTGAGTGTGTTGGGGGGTGGGGTGGAGAGTGAGTGTGTTGGGGGGTGGGGGGGGGTAGAGAGTGAGTGTGTTGGGGGGGTTAGAGAGTGAGTGTGTTGGGGGGTGGGGGGGGTAGAGAGTGAGTGTGTTGGGGGGGTTAGAGAGTGAGTGTGTTGGGGGGTGGGGGGGGGTAGAGAGTGAGTGTGTTGGGGGGTGGGGGGGTAGAGAGTGAGTCTGTTGGGGGGTGGGGGGGTAGAGAGTGAGTGTGTTGGGGGGGTGGGGGGGGGTAGAGAGTGAGTGTGTTGGGGGGTGGGGGGGGTTAGAGAGTGAGTGTGTTGGGGGGTGGGGGGGGTAGAGAGTGAGTGTGTTGGGGGGTGGGGGGGGGTAGAGAGTGAGTGTGTTGGGGGGGGGGTAGAGAGTGAGTGTGTTGGGGGGTGGGGAGGGTTAGAGAGTGAGTGTGTTGGGGGGTGGGGGGGGTAGAGAGTGAGTGTGTTGGGGGGTGGGGGGGGGTAGAGAGTGAGTGTGTTGGGGGGTGGGGGGGGGTAGAGAGTGAGTGTGTTGGGGGGGGGTAGAGAGTGAGTGTGTTGGGGGGGGTAGAGAGTGAGTGTGTTGGGGGGTGGGGGGGGGTAGAGAGTGAGTGTGTTGGGGGGGTGGGGGGGGTAGAGAGTGAGTGTGTTGGGGGGTGGGGGGGGTAGAGAGTGAGTGTGTTGGGGGGAGTAGAGAGTGAGTGTGTTGGGGGGTGGGGTGGAGAGTGAGTGTGTTGGGGGGTGGGGGGGGGTAGAGAGTGAGTGTGTTGGGGGGTGGGGGGGGTAGAGAGTGAGTGTGTTGGGGGGTGGGGGGGGGTAGAGAGTGAGTGTGTTGGGGGGTGGGGGGGGTAGAGAGTGAGTGTGTTGGGGGGTGGGGGGGGTAGAGAGTGAGTGTGTTGGGGGGGTGGGGGGGGTAGAGAGTGAGTGTGTTGGGGGGTGGGGGGGGTAGAGAGTGAGTGTGTTGGGGGGGTGGGGGGGGTAGAGTGAGTGTGTTGGGGGGTGGGGGGGGGTAGAGAGTGAGTGTGTTGGGGGGTGGGGGGGTAGAGAGTGAGTGTGTTGGGGGGGTGGGGGGGGTAGAGAGTGAGTGTGTTGGGGGGTGGGGGTGGGTAGAGAGTGAGTGTGTTGGGGGGGGTGAGGGGGGTAGAGAGTGAGTGTGTTGGGGGGGTGGGGGGGGGTAGAGAGTGAGTGTGTTGGGGGGTGGGGGTGGGTAGAGAGTGAGTGTGTTGGGGGGTGAGGGGGGTAGAGAGTGAGTGTGTTGGGGGGTGGGGGGGGGTAGAGAGTGAGTGTGTTGGGGGGTGGGGGTGGGTAGAGAGTGAGTGTGTTGGGGGGGTGAGGGGGGTAGAGAGTGAGTGTGTTGGGGGGTGGGGGTGGGTAGAGAGTGAGTGTGTTGGGGGGGGTGAGGGGGGGTAGAGAGTGAGTGTGTTGGGGGGGTGGGGGGGGGTAGAGAGTGAGTGTGTTGGGGGGTGGGGGGGTAGAGAGTGAGTGTGTTGGGGGGTGGGGGGGGGTAGAGAGTGAGTGTGTTGGGGGGGGTGAGGGGGGTAGAGAGTGAGTGTGTTGGGGGGTGGGGGGGGTAGAGAGTGAGTGTGTTGGGGGGTGGGGGGGGTAGAGAGTGAGTGTGTTGGGGGGTGGGGGGGTAGAGAGTGAGTGTGTTGGGGGTGGGGGGGGGGTAGAGAGTGAGTGTGTTGGGGGGGTGGGGGGGGTAGAGAGTGAGTGTGTTGGGGGGTGGGGGGGGTAGAGAGTGAGTGTGTTGGGGGGGTGAGGGGGGTAGAGAGTGAGTGTGTTGGGGGGGAGGGGGAACAGAGAGAGCTTTACGTCACTACGTGCTGCGCCGTGCCGTGCGTGGTTACGTTGCGTGAGATTGGGTCACGCAGGCGGTGCCGCAGTGAGTGTGAGGAGGAGGAGGGAGGGAAAGCTGGGGGGGGGGGGGGGGGGGGAGGAGGAGGGGGGAGGGGAGGCCGGGCAGCGCAGCCTCTCACACACACACACACACACAGACAGTCCCAGCGAGTTCCAGGCCTTCGGCGCAGCCGCTCTGAGGTTAGTGCTCACCGCGCATTCTCCAAAATTTTGAGCCCTGGCTGGCTGGCTGGCGCAGTCGCATTCCGGATTCACACACACCGCACACTCTCTATATACACTCTCTCCCTCTGTACACACTCACTCACACTCACACATATATATAAAAAATAACAATAATACTGGCCGCCACCCCCTCCCCACCCAGCGCCACCGCGGGAAACGGGGAGACAGACACACACACAGAGAGAGAGAGAGAGAGAGAGAGAGAAAGTAAAAAGAGGGGGGTGGGGGGAAAGAACCGAGTGTGAGAGAAAATGGAGGGAGAGGGATGAGAGGGAGAGAGAGGGAGGAGGGAGAGAGAGAAGTGGTTTGTGAACAAGGCGCCGAGCGGCGGGTTGTTAAGCCGACAGTCGGCTAGGCCTGACTAGGCCTGAGTGTTAGCAGGGGGCTGGGTTTTGGCGGGACTCGGGAGAGCGGGAGGGAGGGATGGGGGGGGTGGGGGGGAGGAGGAGGATTAAACTGCTGGGAGAGAACAGGCCTGAGAGAGACATACTTGGGAGGTTACAGAGAGAGAGAAAAATGGACAGATGGAGGGAGGGAGGGAGGGAGCCCGGCCCTTGTACAGGCTGCTGGCAATAAGAACAAAGAGATTTATTTCCTATATAAAAACCCTGTTCTATCTCTTATCGCCCCTCTCTCCCTCTCCCCCCCTCCCCACACACACATTCCCGAAGTCTTCTACTGGAAATTAGCCTCAGGGTGGAGTTCAGTAATCTTGCCCTTTTTTTTGAAAAAAAAGGGGAGAGGGGTTCGTGGGGATCTGATGGAGTGGTTCAGAAATTAGTATAAATCTGTATAAGTATATACACACACACATATATGTCTTGTGTTTTTATTGACTTGAGATTGTGTTGAAAGATGGAATTCCCCAAAGGTTTGTTTCTCCCTGTAGGCGGAGTTTAGAAATAAAATAAAAATGATTGCACTCCTGTTATTATTAATAATAATAATAATAGCAATAATCCTTGCATTTGATATGGCAACTTATCAAGTGGTTGAGACATCTCAAAAGCGCTTCATGGATTAGCCGGTGGGAGTCCAGTAGATGTCGTGGTTTGAGTACTCGCCTCGCAAGCAAGAGACCTGGGTTCAGTTCTGGGCAGGGCGAAATTTTGGGAAAGTTTCCATACCCCACACACCTGATCATAATCCCTCAAGAAAAAAATAATAAATTGCTCACTTCAATCGATGACTGTTTGTGGGACACTGCGGTGTGCAATTGGATGCCGTGTTTTGCCCACATAATGTAGTCAATTCACTCCAGTATATTCTAATGAAATTGCTTTAATTATTTTGAAGCAGTGAGTGTTTTATAACCGACCTGCGGTTGTAAAGTTAAATCCATTAGGAAGTGTTTTAAAATGATGGATTTATGCTCAATAATTGCAATTGTTGAAATAAAAATCAGCTTCTGATTAAGCTTTCAATATGGAGATCTGAATATTTCAGACTAGGATTCACTGTATTCAATATTAGTATAAAAAATTGCATTGCAGCCAGCTTCATTAGCAAATAACACAATGATACAAGATTAAAGCCAATACAATGCCTCTAATATTGAATGATTATCTGCTTGTGGAATTGCTAGGGAGTTTGACAGGGTGCTGGCTAATCCGAAAGAATAGTTTACAATAATAAAACAACTGAGCTTTGTCTGGGAAGAATTCTAACAAGATGGAACCTTCCATTGGCTTGAGAAGGGGGTGGGGGGATGGATATATGTGAATCACAAACAATGTACGCAGTCAATTCACTTTACAGTACTGTATACCCTACTAAACGCTTTGAGACGTTGAGGATGTGATCAAGTGTTGTATCAAAATGCAAAGATTATTATTAGATAAATAAGGACTACTCGTATAGAGCAGATGAGGTCCTTTCTGCAGCATATTTGTATGCACATTATATTCACTTCAGCCCATATATTGCCAGTGGAATTGTCAGGACACAGTGTGTGTTATTTTAATACATATTCCCTAACCTATTCCCCAGAGTCCTGCACATATGTGCTTGCTGTCCATCCTACATACTGACCCGCGTGGGAGTAGGCAACTTGATTCTTAGCTCCAGTTCACGCTCCCTTGCGCTTCATGTTAATTAGAATTCCCCATTGTTCTGACATTTGCTCTTTACAGACATTTGATACAAAAAAACAAGACCAGACCATTGTTCCTGTTAGAGCCAAGCTCCTTTGCTTAGGGTTGATTGCTTTCGACCAGTTAATGTTTCGTTTTCTTTTCTTCCCCGAACTGCACAGTTGTGTGTAGAATGATTCGACAGAATTCAAATCAGTCAAGGAGATAAACCACCCCTTCGGTTATGCAATGCAAAATGCTGAGCTTATAGACAAATTGCATTGCACACATGAAAACTTACTTCAAGATTTACTGCACCGTCTTCCACTGTAACGCATCCAGCATCACAATACTGTAGAATATACAGTCAATTCACTGTACAATATATTCTGTGAAGTGCTTTTGAGATGTTTGACCGACTTGATAAGATACCATATCAAACGCAAGGATTATTATTATTCCAGTATCTTTCTACGACCTAATTTAGCTGATTTTCCTCAGGTGTCTTGTGCGTTGGTTTTCGCTTGAGTTTCTCAATTGAAATCCCTAGAGGTAATGCACAAGGCAGATTTGTATACCTTATGCATCATTGTTACATCATTTTCACAATAAAGGAAACATCCTCAAAATCAACATGACATAAGAATCAGTTGTAGACATAAAAAGAAAATTCTGAAAAAATGCACAGAATGCACGGGTCCATTAGCAATCGTGAAAGTGAAGGGCACATTAAACCGGGTCAGATGCTTCATTAGAATTGGGATGTTTGTGGACTTGTTTCCATTGAAAGCAAATTGCCTACTCTTACAGTTTTTTCCCTACTGTAAGATTTTCTTTCGATATTTCAAAATATTCAAAAAGGTAGCAATAACATTATTTCATACCTCTCTTGAAAATGTATTGCTGGTTTGTGTTGAATGCCATTCTTGACATGAACTAGGTCAAGGATTGAATTTTGAACAGTAATTGGATCAAAAGTTGAACATTCAGCCCATCAAGCCTGATCCGTACATCTGATATTGGGAGAGAGAAAAATAAAATTCTAATGTCACAATATAACCCGCCACATACACGGAATGCTATCAAGTCAAATGAAGAATTTATTGTTTGTGTAAGGTCCATTTGGTTTCCTTTGTGTTTCTAAGATGTTAACTCAAGCCTGTCAGAACAGCTAGCTACCGAGTGTCCCCAGGGAAGGAAGATCCTGGAGTGCTTTCAGTTCGATGTGCACCTCCTGGAACCATTTACTACCTCCAGTGAATTACTTGTGAGTTCTGAGTATGATGAAACTGTTTGCCAGCCATTTCAGATCCCTTTTCGCCTTTCCCCGATGTTCCAGTTTGGTCTGACAGGTGGATTGAATGTGTGGTTCATTGATTTGACTCGGGGCAGAAGTTCATCTGGTGTAGAAGCTGATCCAGATCCAATAGACTGGGGAAGAATTCTGGTGTCATACCTCCGTTGAAATAAATGGAGGTGCCCTGTGGTGTGTGTATATATATTCATGTAGCTCTTCTCAGGGCAGACTTGGAGGATATGAGAAATGGTGGATTCCCACGGTCCTTGAAAAAAAGGACATCCCTGTGCTCTTTTTGTATGCATTCTCACAAAGAGCTGAGGGAAGCACTTTGAACAGAAATTTCCTCCCAATTTCCTGTTGTTTCATAAAATAACCGTGTACAAGCAGGAGGAAAAAAAACAACTCAGCTCAGCGGTTCTCAAAGATAATTATTACTTTAGTGTTTTTTTGTGTCCGAAAACTATCTGCTTGTTTTTGAATAAGATGGTTCAAAGGTATTTTTAAAATTACATTTGATAGCTCTCGACTTTTGTGAGACAAGGTGACATTTGTACTAACCCACACATAAGTTAAATGCAATATAAAGGCTAAGTTTATTTCACTGGTACATTTTTAAGATCATTAAGACAAGGTGAATGAAAAACTGTACTTGTCTACTTCAAGTAACCAGTGCTAACACCACATACTGTACTCCCAGCTGGGTTGGATGGAGTTAACAAGGTTTGCTCAGTAGATGATTTAAACTATAACAGTGACATTTTTCATTCTTCACACCAGCAGTGATTTCACTAATTCCGTATCAATATTTGTGCAATGTTCCCTTAATACAAATTGTTCTTATATTATCTAAATTAATTTCCTTTAGGAGCCTTGCAGACAGCAGAGAGATGTCCCATCAAAAATCCAATAGGTTTGACTTAAATACCAGAGGGTAGGCTGACTCTGGCTTCCAGCGCCTTAGGACGTCCTCCTGACGTGAAAGGCTATACGTGTAGTTTTATTGTTGTTGTTGCCTCATTTAAAGTGGATGATGAAATCAGGAAACCTTCACTCCCTCCCTATTATATTGGAGTGCCTGAGCTTTGGGATACAGCTCTGCATCTCAAAATGTTACTATGAAACACACAGCTGTGTGGGCATCTCCCATTATCTGAGGACTGAACATTGCAGTTACTGTATCTCTTCAGTGCAGTTTGTGGCTCTTATCATATTGATCACACCCCACTTCGCTCAGCAGTCTAGTGACTTCTGCACATCCCTCGTTCTCTCCGCACTACAATTTACAGCATCAGACACTGCCCCCTGCATGGCTGGAATTTCAACAACAATAACTTGGATTTATATAGCGCCATCTATGCCTAATGGCGTCTCAGAGCGCTTCCCAATAACGGATACCGGGGCTGAGCCACGGGGAGGGGGGAAGGTGACCGAAAGTGCGGTTGAAAAGAAAGGTCTTTAGCCGAGACCTGAAAATAGGAAAGGAAGGGGCGAGGCAAAGGGAGTGAGAAAGGGAGTTCCAGAGCTTCAGGGCGTAGTGGCTGAACACACGACCGCCGATGGTAGAATGGAGGATTCAGGAGACAAAGAGGAGGCCAGACCCGGTGGAGTGAAGGCAACGGGTACTTTTGTGAGGAAGAGGAGATCAGAGAGGTAGTGGGGTGCAGAGGAGTGGAGGTATTTGAATACAAGCATGAGGATCTTGAAATCGATCCTCTCTGGGACACGGAGCCAGTGCAGTCTGGCAAGGACTGGGGTAATCGGGGAGCGGAGTTTGGTACTGGTGAGAATGTAGGGGGCAGAGTTCTGGATGACCTGGATTTTATGAATGGTAGAGGAGGGAAGACCGGCAAGGAGGGCATTTCAATAGACCAGCCGAGAGGTGACAAAGGCATTGACCAGGGTTTCAGCAGCTTTTGGGGTGAGATATTGGTGGATGCGGGTGATGTGTCGGAGATGGAAGAAGGTGGTGCTGGTGAGGAACTGGATGTGGTATTTGAGTGGTATGTGGTATGTGGCTCTCCTAATTGGGGGTAGAACTTGACACTCAAGTTGCATATGGGTTCGGAGAGTTTTAGGGGCAGGTGGCGGAGGTGGGAACCTTGTGATTGAAGACGTTGACGAGAGCCAAAGAGTATGACTTCTGTCTTGTCAACATTTAGCTGAAGGAAATTTGCACTCATCCAGCTATATTCTATATTAAATGCAAGGATATTAAATGCTCATATCATTCTATATTAAATGCAAGGATTATTATTACAGTATTCAGTATTCTAAGACACTATCCTGCATAACAAATTCTACATAAATGCAAATTGTTAATCACTTGTGGTTAAATAGTGAGGGTTGTGACATTGTTTGTGGAAGTTGGCCTGGAGGAATGATTGGGTTTGAAGGAACTCATAGAGTCACTGAAGCAGTCAGTTTCAATGACTTAATTCATCCTCCGCACTTACCCGGCTACTCCAAGGAAGTTCCTCTCCCCCTATTATGGTCAAACTGTTTAAAGAAAATTGTTCAACCAAACCATTAAAAAATTCAGTTATGTCATTCTTTCTGGTTGTAATTGCTGCTTTAGATGGGCATTCAAGGGTGAAACTATCATAGCAGGACTTTCAGGTTGGGGTCACTGTAGGCAATTTTTTTCTAGTAAGACTGTCGAAAACAACATACACATTTACAGTAAATCCTGTGGAGCGCTTTGAGGCGTTCTCCCAACCCGACAGGCATTACTGTATATAAAATAAAAGGATTATATTATTATTGAAAGGATGGCGGAAGCAGCACAGTGTTGTAGAATATACAGTCAATTCCCTTTACAGTATATTCTGCGAAGAGCTTTGAGACATCTCGAAGCTGTGCTAAGGCTGTATGTCAACATGCAAGGATGCTTATCTTTTCGCCTTTTGCTTTTGACAGAGCTATTTGATGGAAGAGCACATGGTAACTCAGAATCACGAACACATGACCACTATTGAGGCCCACGCGGTTGCTCAACAGGTCCAGCAAGTCCACGTGGCCACGTACACGGACCACGGTGTCCTGAGTGCTGACGATGACTCCCCTTCGTCCCCCGAGGAAACCTCCTATGATGACTCGGACATCCTAAATTCAACAATCACAGATGAAGTTACTGCCCATCTGGCTTCAGCAGGTGAGCTCTGCCATATAGTTGGTTATCTGAACCCATTAGAGGTTGATTTCCGCATTCGCGTAAGTTCTATCCCTCCCCTTCCCCCTTTTCACGTTTTCGAAGGTGCCAACACATGCAGGGGTGGGTGTGTGTCAAACAGCTTTCCTGTACGTTACACAAGCCGATATTCTTTATGTGGGAGTCTGAACAATGATTGTCGACAAGCCCTCTCCTGTTACCCCAAATATGCTGAAATCAAAAGTCGCTGGGAATGCTAAGCTGATTGTAGAGTACTGAAGAACCATCTTAAAATCAGTCAAAGTTACAGAGCAACTTACAGGTTGAACCTGGGAACATCCCGTGTCTTGCTTTCACACCATTTTGTATATTCAAGAGCTGAGCCATTAAGGGGGCATTTTATTTAACCGATAGTTGTGCTCTTTATCATCCAGGATTCTCCAGTCTTTCGTCTGGACACCTCCATTCCTTTTGCGTTTGACCAGTTCTGATATTCAGATTCGCAGGAACTGTGTGAATCAGTCAATGGTGATTCACTTTGTGATAAGAAAGAAAAGTGTTAAACGCCTGTTTAAAAACAAATCGGAATCCTTTGTGCAAAAATACTTTGCAGTTATAAAGTGTTAAAAAAAGTTTCTCATTACTATTTGAACACTTGTACACACTTTTCAAGCTTTGTAGAAAATATCAAAAAAGGAAGGAAATAGATAATGGCAGTTCTGCTACCAGTAAATTGACTTGTTTGTGCGTTTGTTTATATTGTGTTTATTTATTTCAATTTCTGAGTTGAAAGTGATTAACTGAAAAGGGTTTCAATGCAGTGGGTTGCATTGTCAGCAGAGGGAACTAGAGATCCATCAGTTTAAAGAAGGGTAGCATCAGGGCCTGCATAATGCAACCATGCTTCTTTGTAGACTGTACCTTTGCCCAACAAGACATAGTCAACTTCTCCTTATCTACTGGCACCGTTCTCATCCCCTTTAAAAAAAAACAAAATCTTCCCTGGACGCACCTCTGCTCTCCATTTAACACCTCTGCTCCCTCTTTCCGAGGTTCTGGAACGAGTTGTTGTTTTCCAGCTTTGCTCCTTCCTCTCCCGGCCCTCCATCTATGAACCCCATCCAGTCAGATTTTCGTGCTGCCCACAGTACAAAGTCAAAAATGACATATGCCCACCTGCGATCAGGGCTCCCTCTGTTCCTCATCCTGCTTCACTTCTCGGCCACCTTTGACATTGTTTTCAGCACCTTGGGACGTCCACCTGACATGAAAGTTGCTTTACAAATGTAAATTGTTGTTGTTGTGACTGTGTGTGTTTGGGGGCTGATGGCGGGGGGAGATATCACAGCTGAGCCACTACTGTTGGCACCCAGTGTGTTGGATTCTGATTATGGGCTGAGAATCCTTGATTGCTTTCCCCCTACCTTGAACACAGACTAGTTATAACCAAGTCGTTGCCGTCCTGGGTGTTGCTGCTGTGCTTGTTTGGGAGGAACGCTGACCTGTCACTTTTCTGGTTTCAGGGCCAGTGGGAATGGCAGCTGCAGCTGCCGTAGCAACCGGCAAGAAGCGGAAACGACCCCACGCCTTCGAGTCTAACCCCTCAATACGCAAAAGGCAGCAGACACGCCTGCTAAGGTGAGACTTCTCTCTCTGTTCATTGAATCGTAGCATCTTTCAGCACAGAAAGGAGGCCGATCATGCCTGTGCCAGCTCTCCAAAAGATTCTATCTCACTTCTCACTTCCCTGCTTTTTCCTCAAAGCCGTGCAATTTTTTTTCCTTTTCAAGTATATATCTAATTCCCCGCTGCATAAAACAATTTCTCCTCAAATTTCTCAGGGTTCAGAGATAAGTCTCCAATGTAACTGGACAAGCTGAACAGAACTGCTCATGTAAGATGTTGAGAGTGAGTTAGTACAGCTCAAACAAACCCTTCAATAAAAGAACCCATCCTCTAATCTGCCTAATGTGACGATCAAAATAAATCAGCAGTGGGCGCTCTCCAGAGCTATGGGGTTAAGTCGCATTATTTGAGCAAAGGAAAGGGAGCTTCACCCTGTATTGAACCTTGTTCACCACAAAAGCAGTTTCTCCTCTGGTCCTAGCCAACAATCGCCCTGGTAAATTGGTCATTTATTTAGTGGTTGTTTGTGGAACATGGCTGTGTACAAATTGACTGCCATGTTTGCTTACAAAGAACCAACAAACTGCCTCAGAAACAGTTCACTGAGAGACGAGGAAAGTGGTGAAAGTTAACTGGATTGTGTATGCTACTTATCATAGAATCTTACGGCACGAAGGAGGCCATTCGGCCCATCGAGTCTGTGCCGGCTCTTTGAAAAGAGCAATTCAATCCCACTCCCCAGCTCTCTCCCCATAATCGCGCAAACTCCATCCTCCCACAACAAACGTCTACCTCTCTTTTAAAAGTTGTTATCGAATCGGCCTCCATCACCCTTTCAAGCAATGCATTCCAGATTCGAACAACTCGCTGAGTGGAAAAATGATCATGATCTTGAAAATCTCTATTAGGTCTCCTCGTAACCTTCTCTGCTCCAACGGGAATAAACCTAGCCTCTCTAGCCTTTCCTCATAACTGAAGTATTATGTTTTGCTGAGCAGTATCAGTGGTTTTCAAACTAAATTGCCCACAGCATGGTAGTTGGAGTGGGTCAGAATGCAATTATTTCCATTCATCTCTGTGACCTGGGTTCAAAGGAAGTTTTATTGCAAGGGTAGACCAATGTTCCAGTTAGACTATCCATTGTACCAACATTCCCGAGTTCAGTCTGGTTCAACAGGACGGATCTCTTCCAGTTGGTGTCGGTGTTCAATGACAAAGCTGTTACTCTCAGGGAAGATGTTGTTTGACAGGTTAGCTAAGCAATGGATTGAGTCAGTCAGTCAATTCGATAGTGGATAACTGGTTTTCCAATTTCAAGGCACGGTAATGGGGGTTTGGGGGTGAGAATTCAATGTTGGGCAGGCGCATTAGGGCCTAACAGCCTCTTGGCTATGACTAAAATGCATGTATTCTCGCGGTGAACCATTTAAAAAAAACAAAAAAACTGTCTGATCAGTCTTCTATTTTTGTCAAACAACTTCTGTTCCTTAGAAAACTACGAGCCACCTTAGACGAATATACGACCAGAGTGGGGCAACAGGCAATCGTTCTGTGCACCTCTCCCTGCAAACCCAATCCCATTTTCAAAGTGTTTGGAGCCGCTCCGCTCGAGAACGTGGTGAGTAGTGCGCTTTGAGCTTTTAACGTTTCTTCCCACCCCCCGCTGGCTGTAAAACTGGAACTCTCCAACCCCCTCGTCCCAAAGACTGGATCCATTCACAGTTTCAAGACTGTGGAGGGTACATGTCTATTAGGTCAGGGTTTCAAGGGACATGGAATAAAGGCGGGTAATTGGAGTTGACACACAGATCAGCCATGATCTAACAGAATAACGGAACAGGCCTTGAGGATCTGAATGGCCTACTCCTGTTCCTATGTCCTGGTAACAGAAGGCAGTAAACAATACTTGATAAAAGCCCCCACTTTCCCCCTGTCTAATTCCAATCCTCGTAGCTGTTCTGGAACATTCGCTTTGAGTGCTGACGTGGCTGCTTTGCACCTTTTAGGTTAGGAGTGGCTTCTCCTCCCCTCCCCACCTCTCGCCTCCCATTGTAAAGTATAGCAGCAGATGTGACCATGTTTGCTGATGTACCTCTAAACTGCTCAGCACCTGTAGAGGCTGTTGCCTGGTGCCGGTTTCCCTTGGTTGCTGCACCGCAGATTGTTTACCCGAAGTCTCTGCCTTCCCTCAGGTCCGCAAGTATAAGAGCATGATCCTGGAAGACCTGGAGTCGGCGCTGGCAGAGCATGCACCTCCGCCTCTGGAGCTTAATTCTGAGCTTCCACCTCTTACCATTGACGGAATCCCAGTCTCTGTGGATAAGATGACTCAGGTGAGCAGCCTGTTTTGTAGAGCGAGTGGTGGGAGTCAGGCAGAGGCAAAAGCCTTTGAAACTCCCTTGTTGTGTAGCAGCTTGACAGAAAGCTAACCTTTCTTAGTAAATCCCTGATTCAACACCAATGCCAGCCTGTGAGAAAAGCACTTTATCAAGTCAAAACTCCTTCACATGAGTTGCTTCTGAAGAGCTGGCTTACTTTGTGGATCCTTGCAGCATCTAGACTGCTCCTGGTAACGTCCCACAACTAGAAATAGGATGAAAACTAGTTAGTCTTCTTTGACGAGTATGGATAAGGTTTCCAATAATTATAACATCAATAACTATAATATGGTTATCATCCTACAGTGGGAATCTCCACGATTCCTCTCACTGGAGTGCTTCTGATGACGTGAAATTGTATCCTTGGCGCTTTCAGGAAAGGAGCGGAAAGCAGCTATATTCCCTAGATTAAGAGGGTCATTAATATTATTGTATACTACATATATTTTGAGCCCGGATTTAGGACATTCCTTCAGCTGCTGACAACTCTTCACTCACCTGAGCGCAGTAAATAATTTTTTAAGCGCACACAAATTGCATTGGGATTTGTTTTAAACAATCGGAAAGTTGACAGGTTTCGACCAGGTGAGCAGCTTCATCAGGCAGGTGAAAGTGGCTGAGTGGAGCAAAAATAACCAGCTCACATTTTAATTGCAAAGCTCCTCGTCCTCTGGGAAGCAAAGCCACCCCAGGCTCCTCGTACACCTCACCAGTGACTGAGCCAGGAATGAGGCAGTTGTTGATTGTCTCCCCAGCGGATTACAAAGGGACCTCTTAACAAGTGCCTCAAGCTGCCTCTACCCGTGCACACAGCCAATGCTGTAATTAAAACCATCTGGTAAAGTGGGCGAAGCATCCTGGAGAAGGAGGAGGGGGTGTGTGTGGAAATTTAACTCTTTGAATTAAGACAAAGCTAGTCCTCTTGTCAGCTTCAGAGCACAATCATTTTAAGGAGATTTAAATGCATAGAGTTTATATGGCGTCTGTAGCTTAGTGGTTAAAGCACTTGCCTCACAAGTGAGAGGATCTGGGTTTGATTCCCAGAGGGAAATGTTAGGCAAGTTTCCTTGCTCCATGGGCCTCTGTTTACCTAGCAATAGTAGGAACCTGGTTGTTAGTTGATTGGCGGATCGCTTTTCCCTTCTTTAAAAGCAGAAAAAAAATGTAATCACTCAGTTCACAATTGTGGGACACTGTGCACAATTAGCTGCCGCGTTTCACCCACAAAATATGCAGTCAATTCACTTTACAGTAAATTCTGGGAATCGCTTTGAGGTGTCTCAAAGATGTGATAGGCGCTAAGTCAAATGCAAGGATTATTATTATTACATCCAAACCGGTCCGAAGGTGACAGCCCTTTATCTAATAAAAATGTCTCAAAGCACTTTACACATTGGTTTGCTTTAAAGCATAGAGACTGATTTAGGTATTAGCTAATCTATGCCAGAGTCCCACAAACAGCAACTGGGTGAACTGGGTGAAAATAAATTGATTTGATGAATTTACATGAAGGAGGAATATTAGTGTGTTGGCTTGGCTTGATTAGCACTCTCACCTCATGAGTCCGAAGGTTGCGGGATTGAGTCCCACATCAGGGCATGAACTCATACAGTCTAAGATGACATTCTAATGAAGTGTTAGGGTGGGGGGGTGCATTGTCAGAGTTGCTGTATTTTGGATAAAATGTTAAACTGAGTACTGACAGTAATGTTCAGGTTGACATTAAAAATCGCATGACACGAGTTAAAAAGTGAGGGACTTTGTCCTACTGTCCTGGCCAACAACCCCAACCCCCAACCTCAAATACAAAAAGGTCATTTGTGTCCTAGCTGTTTGTGAGACATTATAAGTGATTATGCATGTGGTCCTTATTTAACACAGACACCTCCGCCCTTGAAAATAAAAGTCGAATGTGTTTGATCTGTTGGACTGATGAACCTTCCGCTATTTCCCCCCAGCAATTATGGGTTTTAATTGAGCTGTTTAACTAGTTTATCCTGTAGTGCAACAGGTACACTGAACAAATTTAGCCCCTTAGTGTCAAAACACATTCAGAGATTCCCAACCACAAGCTCCCAAGACTAATCCAGTGAATTCTGATCCTAGGACTGGATTTTCAGGATTCCCACTTCACAGAAAAGTATTATTCGGTCCCAGCATTTTTTTTTAATGAAAAGAAAGTGGACATGTTTATAGGTTTTAATGCACGGAATATTGACCTAAACGTTTGGATAAATTACTAAAAATATTTATTCGATAGTCGTGGAGGACCAGGGAAAGGGTCACGGATTTTCCCAAGTCTTGTAGCTTGGGTGTAACTAGATTTCTGACCCCCTAGTCAGTAGGCAGTGGGATATAAGCAGATGCACTGGCTCGTCTGTGAAGATACAGGTTGTGACTCCACTAATCAATCAATATTGTTGTGAGCCTGAACTGTCATGGACACGATATTTATCCTGACTCACTTCTATTTATACCAGAGCTGGTTCGGTATTTATATAAAGTCCATTTTGAGGATGGATCAGACCTTGGTTTGTCCTATAAAGTGGTTGACAAATATAGTTTTAATTGTCAAGCGCCCTTTCTACACTATTTGTTCAATTGAATTGCTGAATTAAATCTGGCGTTTTGCTATCATTTTCATCTAACTCGCATTGACCTCCTCTGTCCCCGTCTCACACAAAATGCTGCCCAAACCGTCATGGACTTTGTTATTCCCGGCTGGACTTTTCAAACAATCTTTGCCAGTCTCCCAAGTTCCGCCATCCACAAGTTGCAGCTCAATCAAAACTGCTGCCTGCCTACCTGCCTACACCAAACCACATCCCCCACACCCAATTCTGCCAGTGGATCAGATTCAAGTTTCCTCACCTTCACCTATAAATCCTTTCATACCATACCACTTTCCTATATTTAATCTTCTCCATTCCCACCCCCACCACCCATTGCACTCATACCCTCTGCTCAGAAACCTCAGGCTGTGAGTTCCCAACAGTCATGAAGCTACCCTATTATCTAAAAACAAAAACTAAATATCATTATTTCTTTTAAGACATTGTTAGATATTGTAATGATATCACAATGTTTTGGTCACCTTGTATATACTTGTATATACTTTTGGTCACCTTGTATATACTTTAGAGATCTATTTTTCTTCGACAGGCACTGGCAGTGTCCTTGAATCTATACATCAATCATTGCTTGTTCTGTTCTGAATTACCTCAGCTCATTGATTGATTTGTTAGCTCCAGGTAGAACAAAGCAGACTTTCTGGTGTAGTGGCCTCTGCTCATTGGTAATGAATCCTTAAGGGCAGAATGTTCGAGCGCTTGCCTCCTTATCTAAAGGGTTAGGATTTGAGCTTGAGGGCTGCCCAATATCTGAAATCTGCCATCTTAAAGCATCTCTGTGATTCTTCCTTGCCAGACAATATGTCTTGTGACTTTGGGGTGACGCATCTCAAGGAGAAATTGAAAAAAGAATATGCTAAATTGGAAAACAAAGTCGATAATTTACAATACAATGTCATGATCTGTCAATTGGGAGCATGGCTTTCAGCATTGAGAAGAGTATTAGGAGGCGCTGGGAATCAGGCCGAACATATCTGCCGGCCATCTTTTCAGCCCTGAAACTTTGGAAGTCTCTCCCCCAATCCCTCCTTCTCACCTCCTCCATCCTCTCTTTTAGATCACGACTGAAAACCTTCCACTTCGACCGTGCTTACGGTCACCTCCTCCCTCCCCCCAGTTTGGCATCAAGTGCACTGAGACGATGCCCTATGTGAACTGCAATATATATTTGCGAGTTGTTGTTATAATTGGCACATGATGAATTGGTATTCTACCATGCCGTGACAGTGTCTCGTGTGGTAGCTGGTCACATATAATCTGCAATCTTGGCCCAAGATTGCTTCCAAATAAGTTGGCAGTTAGTTAAAGAAAACAGCAATGTGTGAGAGTGTAAAAAAAATGGTAAATGAATGAATAAATAATTAATACCACTGCGTGGTCGTCCTGATAAATACATTTGGCACTTTAGTAACGGTGATTAATAATGTGTTTTTGTTAAAGAAAAAAAAATCCTCAGATTTTTCCTCTTCTACTGAAACTGCAGACTGGTACTAAGGTATATAGTCTGCGCATAGACAGGGTGCACCTCGCTATGTGGCCACATGTGAACTGCGACTGAATAGAAAATTGGTAATCTGGCATGGAGATCGTTGTAGTTGGCTTCAATCCTGTCCTCATTGGACTTTCGTTTTGTAGGGATCACTAGATTTGAGTCGCAATCGGGAACAACAACACAACAACACATTTGTGTAGCACCTTTCACGTAAGCGAGGGCAATGTTTGTTTGGAATCAACAAGAAGCTGTCACCTCTGGAAACTAACGTTGCCCCATCTCTCCCCCCCCACCCCCGATGAATCCCACACCCTGTACAGTGTGACTGTCTGAGACACTGTGAATTTAACTGTGTCAAACTCACTCCGTGTCAGCAATTCGGATCTATCATTGGAGCTTGTTTTTGGTGCACATTGAGAGAACGAGAGAGAGAGAGAGAGATAGAGAGACTGTTGTAAATCAGATGGTAGGTGGGCACCCAGAGGTATTATCTCTGTAGCAGGTGTGGAAACAAAGTGTTTCAACAACTAATCTCTGGATTAAGCAGCTGGTGAAATCTAATTCTGTACATTCTTTAATCCGTTTTTAATGTAATTAATCTGTATAGATTAATGGACAAGGTTAAAAAGCCCCTTTGCTGGTGGAGGTGGGAGATTGTATTCAGATTCGATATGATATAGTGTTCAGAGTCTCTGATCATCTTTCTGTCATTGCTCTGTCTCATTCTGATGCCCACATAGTAATAATAAAACTTGCATTTGATACAGCAATTTATCATGCCGTTGAGATGTCTCAAACGGCTTCACAGAGTATACTGGAGAGTGAATTAATTGTATATTTTAAGCATATATGCACTCCAGAATGTATTTAGACTGAATATGCTGTGCTAGTGTTCTGTATTCATTCAAATGCAAATCAGATCCATTTCTTTTAGAAAATAATATTTTGGGCTACAGTATATGAGTAATTTGAAACTTGACATACAGTAAGTGTTATATGCTAGGAAGAACCAGGCAATTTAGGATGTAAGGTTCCCAAAGCTTTCCATTCTGTTTAGACTAATCCAAACAGATTTAATTGTTATTAACACCACCACTATTGTAGCTGAGTGGTTACAGCACTGTGAGGCCTGTGTTCAAATCCAGGCAGGTCAGGGTGAAACCTGGGCAAGTTTCCTTACTCGACATGCCTAATAATAATCGCTCCCCCAAAAACACAAAAGTTAAAAAATTGGTCATTTCAATCCACGACTGTTTGTGCGACACTGCTGTGCGCAATTGGCTGCCACGTTTCACCCACAAATAAAGTCAATTCACTCTACAGTATATTCTGTGAAGCACTTTGAGACGTGGATAAGATGTGAAAAGCGCTATATCAAATGCAAGGATTATTATTATTATTTGCAGAACGTGACTTGACTACCAGGATGGTAAAGGTGAACTAGACGGACCTTGGTCTTTTTCTTCTAGCATTTCCTAAGTTCCTATGTACTGTTCCTCAACCACGCAGCCATCTTTAGTGTGAGCTTAGTCTGTGAGGATCAGCATCTAGTTGGCCTGAGGGACTGGGGGAAGTGGTAGTGGAGGAGCGAAGAGGAGAGAAAGGTCATAGCCAAGCCTGCTCCTGACCTCACCAAACACGCACACTTTCCAGCAGGCATCACTGCATAACCGTTGAGAGGAGATTTTTTGGGGTAGAAAAAAATATCTTAATACCCTCAGGGAAGCAGATCTCACTGCCCCTTATCCTACACAATCCGTTCCAATTAATATTAGATGACTGAATGAGTTAAGGTGAAGGCAACAACAAAATTACACTTTTCAAGGCACTGAAACTATTTAAACTATCTGGGTTTAAACGTTCCTGGAATGCTACCCTGTGGGGGTTGGACTGCGAGCGGCATTGATTGTGAGACATTGACTTGCTGGAGGTGGAGCATTGTTGATTGTGACAACCTAAGCAGCTGCTAAAACTTATCACAGAGATTTCAGTTTTACTTGACCTTTGTTCTTGGGTCGTTTGATGCTTTATTTTAACCTCTCAAATAAAGTGCTCTTCACTTTCAACCATCAATACCAACGTCAGAGGCATCAAAGCATCTCAATTTCACAAGAGACTATTAAGTGCAGTACTGTACATTGACTGACCTCAGAGTTGGTTTGGGATTTGGTCACTGCTAGTTTCAAATGGGAGAAAAAAAATACCAGACTGTGATTAAGTGCCCTGGTTATTATAGTGTCTGCAAAGTTAGGTCTCCTAACTCTTGTCCATGGCTTTGTCACTGCCAAATTTGATTATTCAAATTGGTGGTACTTGCCAGTCTTACCAGCCCCTTGCTACTCAAGCTATAGACCATGTAGAACTCTGAAGCTTCCCCCCTCCCTCTCTCCCCATGTTTAAAGCCTACTTTAGGACCTACCATTTTGGCCATGCTTTGAGATGTCTCAATGACGTGATAAGGCTCTATCAAATGCAAGGATTATTATTATTATTATACGTGATTGTTCAATTTTATTTAAAGTATTTGAGTCTTTTCTAACTGTCCAATTATACATTGTTTCTGTTCCCCACAGGCCCAGCTCCGAGCTTTCATTCCTGAGATGCTGAAATACTCCACGGGCCGAGGAAAGCCTGGCTGGGGGAAGGAGAGCTGCCGGCCTATCTGGTGGCCTGAAGACATCCCATGGGCCAACGTTCGTAGTGACGTACGCTCGGAGGAACAAAAACAAAGGGTGAGGAAACTTTTCCTGGTCTATGGGATAAGAGTGGGGGGGGTGTTGGGTAGTTGGGTAGCTCTTTCAAAGGGCCGGCACAGGCAAGGTGGCCTGTGAGACTCCAGGAGCAGAGGTTTCGCTGTTCTTGATGAGTTAGCTACTGACCCAATGAGGACCTTTTTTTGCTGCGACCCAAATTAGCCTTCAACAGGTCCTCCCGATCCTTAGCTGGCTTCGTTTGAAGCGAAGCTCAGCCAAAACGATATCTCCGTCTCTTTTGTGGACTCAGCGCAACTCGTAAGTACGCTCTTTTGTATAAATCGGTCAGTGGTGTCGCCTTGGGCACTTTTGTTTAGCATTAAAAAAGCATTTTGAACGTTAAAAAAAGCAACTTTTTTTTTTCTGATGACATTTCGCGACCCAACTGAGGACCCCCGCGACCCTGAATTGGGTCAGGATCCGAGGTTGGGAACTGCTGCTCCAGTGGAATCAGACTGTCAACTGTTGTTGTTGTTGTTGTCATTTTGTTGTTGAATGCTGTGAAATCCCAAGTGGTTGATTTGACTGGCATGTTGGTGGTGATGAGTGGCAGAGGTGAGAACTAATTGCGAGTTTGTTTCATTTTCCATTTCCTCCATGAGACAATTTCAGCCCTTTATTTTAGGAGCAAATATTTAACCATTCTGGTACAATGGACATGTTCAGGTGGATGTTAAAGATCGCACGTCACTGTTTGAAGGAGAAGGGAGTTTCCCTATCCGGTGTTCTGACCAACAATCAAATAAATAAAATTGGTCCACGACTGTTTGTGGGACACTGCTGTGCGCGACTGGGTGCCATGTTTTGCCCATAAAATATAGTCATTCCACATTACATTATTTCCCGTGAAGTGCCTTGCGATGTCTTCAGGATGTGATAATGCGCTATATCAAACGCAAGGATTATTATTATTAAGGCTCTTAATTCTGTTTGAATTGTGTTTTAGAACTACTGTACAAAAATAATTTTTTTCTTATTATTAAGACGGCATGTGGTGTACGGAAACTTGCCTAAGGTGTCACTCCCCCAGGGGGAAAAATCTGAGTCTTCTTGCTTGCGAGAGCGCTAACCACTAATTAGTTATAGCCATCAATGTTCTAACTTTTCTTTCTGCCCTCCTCTCCCTCCATTGCACTCACATAGGTTTCATGGACACAGGCACTGAGAACGATTGTTAAGAACTGTTACAAACAGCACGGCAGAGAGGACCTGCTGTATGCGTTTGAGGATCAGCAAACTCAGCCACAAACACACATTGCTCACCTTGTCCCATCTCAGACAGTGGTACAGACTATCAGTAATCCTGATGGCACTGTTTCTCTCATACAGGTGAGTACTCTAAGCAGAAACATGCTGTTCATCCGTACTATCCAGGACCAGGTTTCTGAGGCTGCAGGTTCAAAAATTCTCCAATTCCTACTGTTGTCTGTCTGTCTGTCTGTCTGTGTCTGTCTGTCTGTCTGTCTAGGTTGGTTGGTTGGTTGGTTGTCATGTCAAGTGTGTAAATAAGTGTAAGGTTACAAGATGGACAATAATGCAGCACCAATACAATTGGGTCATTGAGTGAATGAGGACAGATTTGTGCTACGAGATGCTCAGATCGTTCTCACTTATATCATAGTGGGTAAGTCACTCACCCTCCCACCCTCTCTTTCGGGAATTGCAGTATCGGACTGATACACACTTTTAAAATGTCACACGCACAACATACACAGCCAATCTATTTTTCAATCTATTCTGTGAAACGCTTTGAGATGTCTTGATGGTATAAGACATCATGAAGGTTATATCAAATGCAAGGTTTATCATCATCATTATTATTAACATAAGTCCTCTTCATGCAGTTCCTAAAACCGAAGGAAACTGAGACTTACTTGTTTGTATGATTCAGTGCAGCAACTGGAACTACATTTACTTTCAGAGCCATTAAGAAGAGTCACGCCACGTTTATTACACTACTACCCGCTGCCTCCACTCCACTGGCACCGGCCTCCTCCTTGTCCCCTGGACCCTCTGCCCCACCATTAGTGGTCGTGGTATCAGCCACTTTGCCTTGAACCTGTGGAACTCTCTCTCAACACCTTTGCCTTTCCCCCATCTCCTCATTTTCAGGTCGCGCTTGAAGACATTTCTCTTCGAGCGTGCGCATAGTCACATTCCCCCTCCCCCTGACTCCGCCACTGTTAAGAGCTCTGGGATGCCATCCTGTGTGAAGAGTGTTATATAAATGCAAGTTGTTGTTGTTTGGAACCACACCACCTTCCACCACATAGATTTGTGTGTTGAGAAAATAAAGAGAAATATTTAAAAGCTGTTGATTTCAAATGTTTCTGCCTTTTTGGGGTTTCAGGTTGGCACAGGTGCAACAGTAGCAACTCTGGCTGATGCCTCTGAACTCCCTGGAACGGTGACTGTTGCTCAGATGAACTACTCCACTGTCCAGGATGGAGAGGTGAGAGCACTGACTATACTTCTGCTCAATGAACAACGTTTGCTCCCACCACCACCCTGTCACTTGGCATTCAGCTGCCATGACACCAGCTAAGCAGGGGACGTATGTGGTCACGATAGTTTAATGAGATAATATTCCAACCCTCCCCTCCCCCCCTCCAAAAATAATAATATTCATTGTTTGTGGCAATTGTTTTTTGCATTTCGCCCACAAGATGTACAACAATAACAATTCGGATTTATATAGCGCCCTCCATGACAGACAGTGTCCCAGAGCGCTTCACAATAACAAATATAGTCAATTAATATTGTATATGAATATATAGATATATAGTCAATTCAGCTTATGGTGTATTCTGTGAAGCGCTTTGAGGCATCTCAACTTGATAAGTTCGATATCAAATGCTAGGATTATTATATTATTAACAGAAACAGTACTTGATATTAACATATTGCTTCAACAAGCTTTTGCGGAACCCCGATTGTCAAACACGTTGGGACATCCTCCTGACGTGAAAGGCACTATAAAAATGTAATTTGTTGTTGTTCAGTGTGAGGTCGCTTCCACTGTTGATCAGCTTTGTGATAATGGTTCCACTGCGAAAACAAGAGAGATTAACGGGTAGACTTTCACTTGAACAGGTCGAACAGAACTGGGCCACGTTGCAGAGCGGGGAGATGTCGATCCAGACAACACAGGCCTCGGAAGCTACGCAGGCAGTGGCCTCTCTGGCAGAGGCTGCAGTTGCCGCGTCCCAGGAGATACAACAGGGAGCGACTGTAACCATGGCGCTGAACAGGTGAGTGTGAATAGCTGATCCGTGTAAACCTCCCTGAGGCTTGATACAAGCTTAGCATTCATTGATTCCCAGTTTTGTCCTAAGTTGTTTCATATAGGAATAGGAGTAGCCAATTTGTGGAGTCCTGTAGCTCAATGGTTAGAGCACTTGCCTCACAAACGAGAGACCTGGGTTAAATTCTCAGCAGAGTGAAACCTTGGGCATGTTTCCTTACTCCAAACGCCTGATAATAATCCCTCAAGTAAAAAAACACTAATAAATTGGTCACCTAAATCCATGACTGTTTGTGGGACGCTGCTGTGCGCAATTAGCTGCCGCCCATAAACATAACAGTCAGTTCACTTTACACTATATTCTGTGAAGCACTTTGAGACATCTAGAAGATGTAAAAAGCGCTATATCAAATGCAAGGATTATTTATTGTTTTATTCAGCCCTCTCCAGCCTGTTCTGCCATTCTGTTAGATTGTGGTTCATCTCCAATTACCTGTCTTCGCCTCATATCCCTTGATACCCTGACCTAACAATTAGGTATACAAAAGATAACAAAAGGTGGAAAGCCCCCACCAAAAAAAATTATTCACGCACGACTGCAACTTTAACGGTGTGAATTGCTAACTGTGTGTAGCAAGACTGTGACACTGGGCTGCTGAGATACTTGGGGTGTTCTTGTTTTATTGCATACGTTTGTGGTATCAGTGTGTTACGTGTCGGATTTTCTGGGAACCAGCTGTGGATTACTTCTTACCAAAGATGAAGCAATCATATCATCATTTTTAATCTTCTCAAGTGAATGCCATTGAGTATTGCGAGAATGGTAAACACTGCTAATCACTGCCAACACAAGGCAGATCCAGAGTAGAAAAGTAGAAGAGCGCACGAGAAATATTACACCCGGCCTGATGGAAAATCAGTAGCACAGAGGGAATTTATTCAGTCCATCGAGTCTGTTTGCTGGTTCTAGCTTTGTGACCAGCCACAGCGCCAGCTTTACCACCTGGGGGGTGGGGGGGGGGGGTGAGTGTGTGTGATAGGTGATTAGTGGCATCACCTTCTCATCGCTTCCCTTTATCTCCTGCTCCGGCTCTCTTCCCTTTGCTCTCTGAGCTGCCTCTCATGAGGGTATACAAGGCAGCTCAGAGAGCAGGAGGGGGGAGTAAAGGTGTCATATGTGTACTTAAAGGCTCTCTCTCTCTTTCTCTCACACACACACACATGCGACTGCCCCCACCGTTAGTTCCATCACTGCCTTATACATCTATTTTATGCGAACAGCGCTCTATAAATGTACGGTATTTTGTGTTTTTTTCCAGTTCATAATTATTTACCCCATCTCCATATTTTATATGGCTTTTCTTCAACAGAGAGAAAAGAATTGTTCTGTAATTGCAGCCGAGGAAGCTAGTCTTTCTAGTCTTTCAATAGAAGCAACAGTAAAATACAAGATGGGGTTTGGGGAGGGTTCATGGGGTTCCCAGTGCATGAAAGATTGGATCAAATTCTGAACCTGCTTTCATTCCTTTAATCTCAGCAGTGTGTAGCACTTTATATAGTGCCTTCCACACCGGGCAGCGTCTCAGAGAGCTTAACAATGGCAAAGCCCAAGGCCGAGCCAGGGGGAGGGGAAGGTGACCTTATGCACGGTTGTAGAGAAAGGTCTTCAGGTGTGACCTCAAGATGGGGAAGGAGGGGGCAAGGACAAGGAGTTGAGGGAGGGAATTCCAAAGCTTCAGGGCGTAGTGGTTGAAGGCATGATCGCTCATGGGGGAGTGGAGGATTTGGGGACAAGGAGGAAGCTGGTCCCAGTAGAGCGGAGGCAATGGGTACTGTAAAGATAATAATAATCCTTGCATTTGATATAGCGCTTTTCATGTCTCATGTTTCAAAGCACTTCACAGAATATACTGTAAAGTGAATTGACTGTATATTCTTGGATACTGCTGTGTGAGGAGAGAGGATCTTAGAGAGGTGGAGGAATGCCAAGGAATTTAAACACAAGATTGAAAGATCTTGAAGTGTACACTACACACATGCACGTCATTGCCGTATTTACATTTGCCTGAGCGTCCCCCCCAAGATTTACATAGAATGTACAAACTGAAGACAGGCCATTCGGTCCAATGCACTTGTTCATACCACAGATACTCCATACAAACTACACAGTCAATTCACTTTACAGTACATTCTGTGACGCGCTTTGAGACGTCTTCAAGACACGATAAGGCGCTTTATCAAATGCAAGGATTCTTCTTCTTCACGCTCCAGTGTTTAGTTAGTGTGACTCTTGCATTACCCCTCGTGTGTGCTTTGGTGAGATTCTGAACTGATCAACCCTGAGTGATGGAAGTGCTCTGAGATGCCGTCTGGTGTGGAGGGCGCTGTATAAATGCAAGTTGTTGTTGCTGTTGTTTCCCCACACTATAGGCATCCTGACTTTATTCTTTGACGGGCTTTGTAGATTGTACAGTACACCATTACAACCATTTCCCAAATTCTCCCCATGAGTAAAATATACCTGCTGACTGAAGGGAAAAGCACTGATTCTGGCACCTCTTTCACTCCAGATGTGGTCCAAATAAAATAGGAATTCTGGTGCAGGTTGACACTGTACGTTGTTGCACTGCCCGTGGCGTTTGGTTTTGTTCCATTTCATAAAAAACATATGGGTTACTGATCAGTCAGTAACTTTCTGATGAGCCAAAACATGTTATTGACTTGACTGTTAGAAAAAAAATTGACACAACACCAGATGAGCGTGTGTGGTGTGTGTGTGTGTGTGTTTTGGCAGGACCTGAGCATTGAGGCATGAGAAACAGGTGCACTGCCCCATGCACATGGTATAGCTTGTAATGCTGATTCTGAAATGGGGATTATAAGACCTGCATGAGACCTTTAAGCTGATTTGTTTTCTTAAAGTGAGAAACCCAGGTGCAGCCACGAAACCCTGGAACACTCTATCTTGATCCCTCCGCCTTGTGTGTTCCCCCCCCACCACCCCACTTATTCCCCATCTTCAGGTTGACCTTCCTCTTTGACTGTGCCTGCTGCCACCTCTACCAGGATCGCCACCTTGCACATTCTGGGACTCTTCCCTGCTTGAGGGGCTGCTATATAAACGCGGACGCAAGTTGAAGTGCCAAGCCCCATAGTGCAGATAATGGCAAAGTTGATAAGAGTAGGAAAGAAAACAATACGAGTTGAGATGTAGAATTTTCACATCGGATTTGAGTTTGTGGAAAGCCTGCGGGGTGGAGGTGGATGGTAAGACTGGGGGTGACAAGTACCATACTCGCAAAGAATAAGGTAGAGATGGAGATGGCGCGAGCAGTAGCTTTCGTGCTTCCAATATCCATTCTTATCTTGTTTTACCCTCTGCTGTGGCAGGTCTGGGCACAGAAATGATTAAGTAACTCCCCACTCCAGGAACCTACTTTAAATTTAAATTAAGTATTTCAACAAATACATAAAATGAGTAAGGTCATCTCCCATCTAACCAGGGGGAAGGGCTAATAGTTCTTGCTGTATTCAACTTTGTGGTGATTTGAAGACTTTAGTGGTATCTTTGTTCGCACTTAGAAGCTAACTGTTAAAGGAGGGTGAATGGGTTATATCAAGTTATTTCTTTGTGCTTATTCACATTTTCAGAGCATTACTGATCACTGGGCTTTATTGACCAGCAATGCCGCGTATTGTCCATCGGGGGGCATCAATGAATGGTATTTTCAATTATATTGAATCAAAGGGAGCACATGGTGATATTAGCTTTATATGAAGGCTGCCATTAGCATCATACAGTGACATGGAAAATACTGTGTGTGGTATAATTAATTGTCAATTGCACACTTGACATGTCTGAAGTGAATGGGGGAGGAGGGTGTGGGGGCGAAGACTCGAGTGGCCCGTTTCCGTGCCGTACGTTCTGTTTAACTTTGATCGATTTGTTCTTTGTTGAAGAGTCTGATGAGTGCCCAGTGTGTTTTTGTTTTTTCTCCTTGCTGCAGTGAGGCTGCCGCCCATGCCGTAGCCACCCTTGCAGAAGCCACCTTGCAGGGCGGAGGCCAGATTGTTCTGTCGGGGGAGACAGCGGCTGCCGTAGGCGCACTGACTGGTGTCCAGGACGCTAATGGTAAGAACCTCTCCCACCCTTTAACATTTGTTCCGAACTAGGAGTTACTGATTACTCGCTGGTAGTGAATAGTTGCTGAATGTATCCCTTGTTTTTTTTAATATGGGTTTTATTGCAGTGTTTAAAGAGTCGGGTCGGTTAAGCGCCAGGTGTAGATGCAGCTATATACTTTGTGAAAACAATGTGAAAAAATATACAGATCAATTTACAGGCAAATAATGTCACCTGTTCACATGTTTTTTTTTGCCCATTGATTTCACAAAGCACATAATAGAGTTGCATTTGCACGCGGTTTAAGCATTTTAGTGAGTCATATCATTAGTGGAACAGTGGAATCTCAGCATATTTTGACGTTCGAATAGTGTGTCCCTATCAGAGTTTTTAAACCCGACAGTGTGAGGGAGTTGAATTGCCAATAATCTTCCCAGTAAAATCAATCCTTCACTTGTTGGCTGTTTGGGGGACATTGCTGTGCGCAAATTTGGTACTGTATTGTGTTTGTGTACCAATACACAGTCACTACACTTCACAGTAAAATCTTATGAAGCGCTTTGAGTCCTTTCACAGCAATGCGATAAGGCCCATATACCAATGCAAGGAAAATGATTATTTATGATTCAAGGGCAATCATATCCATCCGAAGATTAGGTGCATCCTTTATTCCAGGTTAGGGTCCAATGTTTTACACATCAACAATGCACACTGTTTGGATTTTTTTCCTAAACATATTTTACTGCTGCATATACAAGCATTTGAGCACTGAGCTGCCAGTTTAATTTCTGCATTTAAACACTTACCTCGATCATGTTCCATTTGCACCCAGTTTTCTCTTCCACCGATTTTCTCCCAATCTCACTTCCTTATCTGAAGAGTCCTTTGACTCCTTTCTATTCTTGGTCACCAATTTCCCCGCTCCCAAAGTAGTCATTGCTCATGTGCGAGTCTTGACCTTGAGTGAAGGTGGGCTGTTCGACCATGGGCTGTTTGACCATGGGGGACATTACAGCCAAGTTCAATGTACATCCCATATAAATGGAAATCTGCCTTACAGCTGAGATCATAGATAGTGATCAAGGCTGCAAACTGTATTCTCTTTCCTAAATCGGATAGGACATAACCTTAGTTAAGTTTCCTTACTCCCCACACCTCTGTTTACCTAGCAGTAAGCAGCAACCCGGTTGTTAAGTCCACTCAACCCATGGTTGTTTGTAGGACTTTGCATTGCGCAGTTGGCTGCTGCATTTCGCCCACAAAATATACAGTTGATTCACTTTACAGTATATTATGTGAAGCACTTTGAGACATCTCAGCGACATGATAAGACGCTACATCAAATGCTAAGATTATTATTAACAGAAACAGTACTTGATATTAACTTATGGCTTCAGCAAGCTTCTGAGGATCCCTGACTGTCTTTGACTCTCGGTATTTTACCCGTCAAAATATTTTCCATATCTGTTCCAAGGAACAAAACCCTGTATCCATCAATTGACATTTTTATTACACCTGTCAAGCCGACATTTTATCATCTCTTGGCATTGAATAGAATAAAGTGGAATTGAAGAAATGTATGGGGCATTATCAGAATGCATAATATTGTTTGAACGAACAGGAAAGACATTGTAAAGATACAAAATATTTGGATGAGCAGACATTAGGTACTGCCCACCGATCCCCAGGCTCCAACAATTTATTCCATTTCAGGTAATAAGCTGGTGCCTTCAGCAGTTACTAAATTAATATTTGATGACTAAGTTATCAAAATTTTATGGCAATCATAATAATGCAAGATGAATCTCATTCATAAAATTCCCCTCAGTGGACAAAGTGTGCTGTATGTATCCGGTTCTGATCTACGCTAATTAATGATTGAACCTTACTGAGTGAAGACTGGAGAATCAGAAATGCCAAGTGACTGGAAATTTTCAGCTTGGTAGGGGCTGGTGGAACAGAGATGTCAACAACAACTACTTGCATTTATATGGCGCCCTCCACGTCAGGCGGCGTCTTGGCACTTCACAGTGGCGGAGCCCGCAGCTGAGCCCGTGGGAAGGGGGAAAGGGGAAGGTGACCGTAAGCGCAGTAGAAGAGAAAGGCCTTCAGGTGTGACCTGAAGATGAGAAAGGGTGAGGCGAAGGAGGTTGAAGGAGAGATTTCTAAAGTTTCGGGGCCTATTGGCTGAAAGCACATTCGCTGACAGTGGAGCAGAGGATTCGGGTGACGAGGAGGCCAGACCCTGTAGAGCGGTGGCAGCAGGTACTGCTGTGAGGAGAGAAGAGGTTAGAGAGATAGAGGGTGACAATGAGTGGAGGGATTTAAACACATGAGTGAGGATCTTGAAGTCGATCTGCTCTGTGATAAGGAGCCAGTGGAGTTTGGCAAGGACTGGAGTAATCGGGGTACAAAGTTTGATGCAGATGAGAATGCGGGCAGCAAAGTTTGATTGAATTTTGTGAATAATAGAGGAGGGAGACCAACGAGGAGGGCGTTGGAGTAGTTCCAGCCCAGAGGTGACAAAGGGAAGAGACTGTCAAAAGATTCTCACTCCTGATAATAATCCCTCGGAAAAAACTCAATAATAAATCGGTCACTTCAATCCACTACTGTTTGTGGGACACTGCTGTGTGAAACTGGCTGTCACACATTGTCCACAAATATGCAGTTATTTCGCTTTACAGTATATTCTGTGAAGCGCTTTGAGACGTTTAGAAGACGTGAAAAGCCCCACTTTATCAAGTGCAAGGATTATTATTATTAAAAGGCAAGATTTGGGGACCCTAGAGCACGATGGGGGTAACTGCTGGAGTCTAACCAGCTAAAACCACAAAGCTTGCAGGCTTCTTTTCATGAATTGTTCTTGAGCCACTCTGCCTCCAACCTCTGGAACTCCATCCCGCAGTCCCTCCACCTCGCTCCCACCCTGGCCCCCTTCAAGTCCCTCCTCAAAACTCTCCTCTTCGATGGTCCCATCAGCAGCTCCTAATTCCCCCCTGGAACTGGGATAAAAACAGCACAAAGTAGCACAAATAAATTTCTACAAACTAGGGAACGGCGATATATCGGTATATCGCTAAAACCCGATATGATTTTCATATCGATATGCCAATATAGACATTTAAAAAATATCGATGTATCGAAAAACTATATATCGAGGTAAAAAATCGGGATGCGAGCACAATCAACTACAAGACCCAGAATGCTCATCTCTATGCACAATGCACAGACCGAGGTGCAAAGCCGCCATCTTGTATTCATAGTCCTCGAATACAATATACAGGTATGCAAGGGGTGGGGGAGAGAGACGGCTGTGGGTGGGGGGGGTGAGGGGGAGAGAGACTGCTGGGGGGGGGGTGAGGGGGAGAGAGACGGCTGGGGGGGGGGGGGGAGATAGACGGCTGGGGGGGGAGAGGGGGAGAGAGACGGCTGGGGGGAGGGGGAGAGAGACGGCGGGGGTGGGGGGTGCGAGAGAGGGACGGCGGGGGGGGGGGGGAAGAGAGACGGCTGGGGGGGGGGGGGGAGAGAGACGGCTGTGGGGGGGAGAGACGGCTGGGGGGGTGAGGGGGAGAGAGACGGCTGGGGGGGGGGGGAGAGGGGGAGAGACGGCTGGGGGGGAGAGGGGGAGAGAGACGGCTGGGGGGAGGGGGAGAGAGACGGCGGGGAGGGGGGGTGGGGGGGGGGAGAGAGAGATGGCTGGGGGGAGGGGGAGAGAGACGGCTGGGGGGGGAAGGAGAGAGAGACGACGGGGCGGGGCGGGGGGGGAGGGAGAAAGAGATGGCTGGGGGTGGGGGAGAGAGACGACCGGGGTGGGGGGTGCGAGAGAGGGACGGCGGGGGGGGGAGAGAGAGATGGCTGGGGGGAGGGGGAGAGAGATGGCTGGGGGGGGAAGGAGAGAGAGACGGCGGGGCGGGGCGGGGGGGGAGGGAGAAAGAGACGGCTGGGGGTGGGGGAGAGAGACGACCGGGGTGGGGGGTGCGAGAGAGGGACGGCGGGGGGGGGGGGCGGGGGGGGAGACGGGGTGGATGTGATAATATACAGATAGATAGAGATGGGGGGGTAGTACGAAAAACTGAAAATGTCGATATTTCGGTATATCTCGATATGAGCCAGCCGATATGGATATATCGGGAAATTCCCATATCGCCGTTCCCTACTACAAATATAAGAACATAAGAAGTAGGAGCAGGAGTAGGCCATTCGTCCATTGAATATCAGCCATTGAATCATGGCTGATATTCCATTCTAACTCCAGCTACCTGCCTTATCCCCATACCCCTTAATCCCTTTATAAATGAGAAATCTATCTATCTCAGTCTTGCATATGCTCAAGGACTGAGCACAACAGCCCTTTGGGGTAAAGAATTCCATGCAAACATGACTAATTGAGGGACACTGCTGTGTGCAATTGGCTTCCGTTTCTGTCGCCCCACAAAATATACAGTCGCTACACTTTACAACATATTCTATGAAGCACTCTGAGAAGTCTTGACAATGAGGTGCTAAATCAAATGTAAGGATTAGTATTATTTATCTGTTTTAACTTCAGTTTAGTGGGATCATTGCTGTAGTTGGCACATTTTTATTAACCCTGCAATTTACAAAGAATTTGAGCAGACTTCTCCATGGCACCCTTTAAACATCCATTGTGGGAGCATTCAGGCTTTTTTTAATTGATATTGTTGGCCATATTTAGAGGGTAGGAATAGAGGTTTAGGGAATAAGCCACTTCCCTTACCTCCTTCAAGGCCCATCTCAAGACCCTCCTCTTTGACAGCGCCTTCAATCATCCTCCACCCCGCATCCTCCCTGCCCTCCACCCTTCCTCAACCATCCTGCAGATCGTGTGCAAATCCATGAGTGCCCAGAGTTTTGGGATGTACAGCAGTCTCAGGGGTGAATGATGCATGTACAAGTGGGCTAATGGTACCATATCATACTATCAGAGATAAGTAGAGAAAATATTTAATAGGGAAAGACATTTTCCTATTAAAGCCACTTGTCTGTGTCTCCTATGCTCCTTACACACACAACCACCACCAACAACAATATTACGATCACATGCACATATGTCTCGAACTACCTATGTACTGTATCTCACACACAGCTTTCTAAAAATAGTCACCTCTCTAAGGCATGTGGCCTCTTGAGCTGCAGTAAAGAGCTTTGATGCAGTCCATTATCGGTCAATAGACTAAGCAGAACAACATCTGTCGCAGACTATCCATCCTTGCCAGAACGGCAGCCTGTCTACCACGTTCAGTGAATTAGGGGAATGGCTGCCAGAGTGTATGTGTATTTGAAACGTAAAGCTGATTAAAAGGTCTTATATGTAAGAAGTGGTTAGGTATTTTTGGCCTGCTTACTGCTGGAGCCTTTCAGACGGAACAGGGTGATGTACGTTAGAGTGAGTGGGGGCTAAGGAGGATGGCTCTGGGACAAAGGTTTCTGTGATAGGAAACATAACACACAATTCACTTCTCAAAATGCACAAATTTTTATTCTGAGATTCTTTCATATATATATATATAAAAAAATTCAAGCATTAGGACCAAATTCTTGTTCTATTTGGGGGTGGGTGGGGGCGGGGGGGTGTTGGAGAGAAGGGAGGAGGAGGATTAATGTTACTCAGCACAGACCTTCTGTTCTGAACTCAGCCAACGCAACATTCTGCTAAAACATCCCATTTCAAATTGCCTTTAGTGGTCTGTCACGCATTTGTTTCTGTCCTGGCTCTTTCATTACAATCTGAAGTAAAATGCAGACCCGCGCTAGATATTACGCTATTACAGTGCAACACCATTTTGAGCTTAGTTCTGTATATACAGCAACAACTAGCATTTATTTAGTGCCCTTCACGCGTGGTAGTATCCCAGAGCGCTTGACAGTGAGGTCTGACCATTTGTCTGATCTGTCTTTTATTTCAAGCGTTTTTCTACTCATTGCCCTCTTTTGTTTGAGCAGTGATGAGTTTCCCCAAGTGTGACAGCACTGAAAGTGGGATGGTCTAGAGGCATCGACAGTGACCTTTCCTCGAGAGGGAACTGGTCATCTCTGTGACAGATTACTTTGCATGTTTATTTGAACCGAGTGGACTCAATTCGGAGTGTTGCTTCAATGGGTGGCTGAATGCATGTATCGTAATGTAATCTCTTGTTGTGCGTCACGCCCCATTTTACAGTTTTAGGGATTTTTATTTTTAGTGCATCGCTATCAGAAACTTATCATTTTTTTGTAATAGAGACTGATATAGATTCAGATAAATCAAATTTGAGTCCTGTAGAGTATTTGTTAGCACACTCTCCGCGCAAGTGGGAGGGCCCGAGTTTATTCCAGGGGGATGTGGGGAGTGGGGGGGAGCAAACCTTAGGGTAGTGACCTTACTCCACATTGCCTCTGTTTTTGCAGTGGTATGTAGGAACCTGGTTGTTAGTTGATTGTCAGATCAGTGATAATCCCCTCAAAAAATAAATGAATGTATTAAAAAGTAATAATAATCACTCAAACCATAATGGTTTGTGGGACTCTGCTGTGCTTCATGTATTTTCCCGGGATTTCACAATAGTTAAAATGTGCCACACGCCTGGAAGGAAAACCTTACTGTGCGGAGGGATACATTCCGAGGGGCGTGATATTTGCATTTTAGAATAGATTTGAATAAAATGTTTTCTTTTTCTTTCTCAGACTCCAGCTGAGGTTGGAAATGCAGAGTAGCACTGGCTCCTGATGGCGGATCCTAATCAATTGTAACCTCAGGAGCTGGTGTTACTATTTATTAGGCTCTGCCGTCCATCTCCTCGTGTTCAGTAGTAACCCTGTGAAGGTTGCTGACAGCTAATTCAGGCTGGACAGAGTCTCGGAATCTCAGGGATTGGGATTAGCTGGTGATGTCACCGCAGACTAAATGGGTGTCTGGCTGCTATTTGTTTTAAGACTCTTAAAACACAATGACATCAAAATTTACAAAGCTCATTAATCACGGGGTGGGTGGGGGGTGGAGATAAGATTGCGTTAGCACCGTCACCTGAATCAGTGAACCAACAACAGATGGAGGATCCGCTTCCTCCCAACAGTCTCCTGATCGCAGTGAGGACGAAAAGTCGAGAGCCACAATAGTACAGAAATTGTATCGTGTATAAGTTGTGTGTTTATTACTGATCCATTGTTTTGCTCGGCTGGATGTCTGCCGCAAGCGCAAATCCGTTCCCTCCCCCGTATCCAAACCAAATTAAGAATTCCAAGTTATCCATGGAAATCAGGGTGGGGGGTACTGTAGGCTCTAACCAACTAAAATAGCGTAGCTTGATACTAAAGGCACGCTCTGACAAGCTTTCCTGCTGCTTATCCAGTTAGGATCTCCCTACCCATTAGGGTTTTGGCCTGCAGGTTAATGGGAACTCCAGTATCTCCAGTGACTGGTCTGCCCTTCCAAGTGCTGCTATGCTTGGAAATATAGTGATCAGCAGTGCCCTTCCTTATGAGAGCACCTTATCGTGGCAACATCACCAATGCTCCCTCAGCACTGCACTGCAGTGTTAGCCGAGAATATCAGGTCTCAAAACTAGGCGATCCTTGTTCAAAGTGGTAGACTCTGAGTTACGAGAGGATGATAATGTACAATATCATGGCTGCGTTTGTCAGTCTTCCGAGGTCCCTTTCGCAGCCCCACCTTTTTGGCTGTAAATTTCTTTCATTTGATCCTCAAACAGGCGTGAGACTGTGTGTGACCTGCATTGAGCGACCCTAAAGAGCCCTCTTCCTGCTTCAATGTCAGCTCAGTGCCTCGCTTGGCGAGCTGATGTCACTTGGACCAAATCCCAGCTTGATAGTGTTACATTTTTAAAATCAGTCCATTTGTCCATTGAGTAGCTGAGTAATCATAGACCCAGCTCCAATGCTGTTTTGTGTTGAAATGCCGACCAAGGTATTGAGTGCAGTATAGCACTGTACATTATGTTTAATATCATGCTGATCAGGGATGTGCTGGTTTGCGGTGGACTAATGAGAAGGCAACATGCCATGATCACATTCGCAATAATTTAATCAAGTGCATTAGTAACAGCAGCATAAAATAAAATAATTTCAGCGTGGAGCGATAATGTGATGTTTTGTTAACAAGAAATGGGTTGAGTGTTGGAAAGCTTAAGGACTGCACACTTTGTAGAATGTACTCCTTTTCTCTCCTGTCTCTTTTCATCTCCCTCTCTCCCTTCCCCCCCCCCCACCCCCACTTCCAACCACCAAACTCCCGAGCTTTGTCCAGGAAGCTCTCACTGACCTTACTAGCTACTGACAGCTTGCCTTGTTCTAAGCAGCTCATGTGACTGCAGTAATCTTCAGCCTGTAATCAGGAGAGGAGCTGTAGAGTAAATCGCCCCATTGTCCCACAGCGCAATCACTCAGCTTGAAAGCCCCCACCATGCCCTTTCCCTCCCCCCCCCAACCCCCCTTTATTTCTCCTCAGCTCAGTGGAAGTAGAATAAAATCAGTGGCAACAGTTGCCTTTTTGTTCAAAGCAGATGCCGTTTGTCACAGAGAAGGCCAAGCAGGCTCTGTGGGCTCTGAGGCGAGGTGGCTGAGTGCATTGTGGGTAATTTTGGTGGCTGCAAGGGACTTTGGAAGCAGCCAGTAGCAGTGATCCATTTGCAAAGTAGTTAATGCTAGGTGTGCGTATTTAATTGGCTGTCAGGTTGACGTTTGGTAAGGGTGGGGTGCGTGAGGTGGGGGGGCGCAAGGGGTATTTTTTTTGTAATTATTGACCTGTTCGCAGCAGAACACTCAATCTATTTGGACTGCATCATTTTTATATCTCCGTATCTTCCCATAGAGACCTCTTACCTGCCTACTACAGTTTCGTGCACAGAGAATTCCAGAAGGCCATTGTGCGTAATGAACTGGAGCCAAGGTTCGTTACTGGGTGGGAAAGGTTGTCCTTCTTTTAAAACTTTGGTTTCATGTTTTTATGACAATTTTAAAATCTTAGCAAATGTATAAGTGCATTTGTCACTGGCCTGCTCTAGCTCTTGGTGATGGGTATGCAGACAGACTAACATGATGCAAGACTCTTACTATGGATTGGTATATTGTGTAGTAATTTTGACTATGTCCAATCTCTGCTTTGGGGCTGGTGGAAAACTCACGCTCACACACACTCATACACAATTTGCCTATGTCCACAGATCATGGGTGGACATTCACAAAAACAGGGGAATAGGGACCCTAAGGTGTCTATTAGGATCCTGTTGGAATTAAATCAGCTAAAATCATTAGGTTCATCAGTAGAAGGCAGAGTTCTGTAGTTAGAGCACTTGCCTCGCAAAGCGAGAGGACTGAGATTTGATTCTCAGGCAGGGTAAATTCTTAGGCAAGTTTCTTAACCACATATCTGTCTACCTAGCAGGAAGTAGGAATGCGGTTGTCAGTCAATTGGCAGATCGCTTAATCCCTTAAAAATAATAGATCACAATAATAATAATTTGGTCACTCAATTATCGACTGTTTGTGCTGTGCGTAATTGGCTACCACAAAAAACAATCAATTAAATTTACAGTATATTCTGTGAAGCGCTTTGAGACATCTCAATGACGTGATAAGGTGCTGTATTAAATGCAAGGATTATGATTATATATTTTAATGCGCTGGGGACCTTCCTCCCCATTTGGGGTTGGAGAATTAAGAACTGAGTGGGAATAAGCGACCCAGACATGCTAGTCAGTCATCACCAGCGTTGTGGGCTTGCCTGGCTTAGGGTAGAGAAAGATCGATTCCTTCCACCACAGATAGTTCACTCAGCTGTTATTGCATGTTAGTCAGACATTGTGAAAAATGTGGTTTATTGACATGCGCGAGATCAAAAATGTCTGTCCACAATGTCCTCTTACTCCCCGCCCCACTCCCCCCATTACAACAACAACAACAACAACAACAAAATTGCACTTATATAGCGTCTTTCACAACAGAGATATGAGATTATGGCTAAACTGTTAAAGATGCATTTCACCTCTCACTCCATCCATGTTAGGGAAGATATTGCAGCAAACGTGGTGACGGATCATAATCTGGCATGAAAATGATGGCGTTCACACACACACACACTAGATGTCTAAATGCAGGTTAAATACTTGTGCTGAATACAATTAATTATTTCTAAATACTAAATCTAAATTTCTAGATTAGCATTCTTTTGCGTATTTCAGTTGTTAGTTAGTGCACTGTGTGTGTTTGTGTGTGTGTATATAGATTTTTTTTAAAAACACACGGGGGTAACAGATCTTTGTGGACACCATGTACATTATCAAATGCAAAGATTATCATAAGGACAAATTCTGCCTACTAATGGATTGATTAATTTAATCAGTATGTTGTCAGACACTAGGGCGATATTTCTGTGGGTGCAAAGTTTCCACCCTCTCACGGCTGCAGTATATTTTCTGGATCCGAGGAGAGAAGCTAAATTATTTCAGTGTCTGCCCTTTCTGCTCCCATATTGATGACATCTGGTCTAAACAGATCACATCATTCATGATCCGTCTAATGGTATGGAAGTATATGATGAAAAGAGTTGAAACACAACTACTTGATGAGGATTAGCACCTAGTGTAGAACTTTATTCCAGTGTAGTATTATGTTACAAGCCGTGATAGAAAGATTGAGCTTGACTGCTGCTTTAGATACGTTTTATGCTATGGTACTGAATAGTGACTGTATTTTATATAGTGCTTAAAAGACTCCCGAAGATTTGTTTAGATGGATTTTTATGTTTTTTTTAAAGTATGTGAGATTTTTATGATTCATATAAGTTATTAATTATTTTAACATTTCCTGGGATATAGTAGAAATATCTAGACAATGAAATGGGAAAATGTCATTCAACCATTGGACTTGTCCCTTCCACAAGCTTTGAATTCTTTCTTATCATCATATCTTCCTCCTACTTATTACATCTCCTCAAGTGAGGTTCTGTGGTGTGTCTGTCAAATTTAGTGAGTCAATTGGCGGATTGCTTTCCGGGGGTTAATAATCCCTTCAAAAAGAAATAATACTTTGGTCACTCAATCCGCAACTGTTTGCTGTGCACAGTTGGCTGCCGCGTTTCGTCCACAAAATACACAATCAATTCACTTTACAATCTATTCTGTGAATCACTTTGAGGCGTCTCAACGATGTGATAAAGCGCTATATCAAATGCAAGGATTATTAATTATTAAATGACTTATTAAATAAATTATTATTAAATAAATATTATTATCATCCCAGCTCTTCCTTCTGCTCAAGCCCCCATTCAGCTATATGAAGTGCTTTGAGACATTCTCTCAATGCAAAAGGTGCCTTGTAATTTATTGTTGATAAGCTTGAATAACAACTAAAATTGGATCTGTTTTCTGCTAAACATGCAGCATTAATATACCAGAAGTAATCATGCAATCTAAATTATGCATTACTGATTGGTCACCTCCATCATTTGCTTAACATTTCCTAGATTCCATCTGTAAATCATTTGATCATCGTTGCCTATACTTACGCACTTAACCCTGAATCCTGTCTATTTCCACAAAAGCCCTGGGGAGATTTAGAGATATTGACCGAAAGCAATGTCAAAGAGGTGTTCTTTAACAGGAGTTTTGGAAGCAGTTTGGGAGAAACAATGTGAACAGATTTTGGAAGAGCATTCCAGAGGACGGAAATGTGGAGGCTACAGGCTACAGTTACCAGTGGTAGCATTGAAGTCCTGTAGCATAATGATTAGCATGCTCGCCTCGCAAGCCAAAGAACCCGGGTTCAATCCCTGGGCAGGCACAAAACCTTAGGCATGTTTTCTTACTCCGCACGCCTCTGTTTACCTAGCAGTAAGTAGGAACCGGTTGTTAATTGATTAGCAGATTGCTTTCTGAGGGTAATAATCCCTCCAAATTTTTTAAAACATTTTATTTAAAAATACATTTTTTTTAAAATCCACGACTGTTTGTGGGATACTACTGTGTGCAATCGGCTGCTGCTTTTTGTCCACAAAATACACAGTCAGTCACCTTTCCAGTATATTTTGCGAATCGCTTTGAGACGTCTCAATCACATAATATGGTGCTATATCAAATGCAAGGATTATTATTAAAAGCTCAACGGAAAAGCAAAGGCATCAAATCCATTAATACAATGTAGGGTGCAGTCCAGGAGATATTATCTGGCATGACCATTTTATTGACCAAAGCTAAAAGAATCGAACCTCATGTAAAGCAGGGTAATAGGACTTATGCCAGTCGTATTAGTCGGATTTTATTTTCTAATTAATATTAATCCATCTGTATCCAAGGACAGACATTTGTTTTTCCAGCGAAACAGATTTCACTGGGAAAAGAACTCGGATGCAGCAATTAGCAGAGAAATAATTACTATAGCCAAGGAGTGCACAGACTGAGCTGCCTGCTAATCTACTGCAGGCTCCTCACAATTTGAGATGGCAATTAAGGAGCTTTAAGAGCACAGACGTCTGAAAGATTCTCCCCCAGCAATTATCTTGCACGCCTGACACCATGTAGAAAGTACCACTTTAGTCTCGATCTGCATTAGGGGTTAAAATTCTAAGCACTTCACAGAGTATATTGTAAGAGAAATTGACCGTGTATTTTTGCGTGTGTGGGGGTGAAGCTCGGCAACCAATTGCACGCAACAGGGTCCGACAAAACAGTTGTGAATTGAGCGACCCAAATTGTTAATATTTTACATTTTTGGTGGAGAAGAATTGTTACCTCCGGAAAGTGATCCGCCAATCGCCTAACTTACTGCTAGGTAAACACGGGAAGAGGAAACTTGCCCCACCCGGGATTTGAACCAGGGTACTCTCACTTGCGAAGCAAATGCACTAACCATTAGGCTGCGGTTAATCTACAATGTTTTGTAGATAACCCGTGTTACGAGTTGGAACAAAATGCCTTGTGGAGTAATCGTTTGGGTATTGCTGCTTAAATATCCATGCACCACATGTTAGGGTCTGGATCTGCACCCAAACAATTAGGGACGATGGAAAGGCAGTAAGGAAGATATTTAATGATAATGAGCGCAGCAAAGATGAACCATATTCCTCACCAGGAGTAGGTGGGGAAATGTGGGGTTGACTGGTTAAACAGTGGTATAGAATCTTCCTGCAGTAAATGATATTTGAAATTACAACAACAAATTACACTTGTATGGCGCCTTTCACGTCGAGAGGACGTCCCAGTTACCTCCTTGGGGGTAGGAAGGAGGAGTAGATGGGGGATACTCCCGTACAGAGCAAGGTCTCTCATGATCCACAGTTCACTGTTAGGTTATTTTTAAACCCCGAGCTACATTTCCTAACTTAATGCAGCTGATTATTTAATTAATGGTCACCACGGTTGGCCATGTTGTCTGGACGGGCAATAATCCAACATGGATTATTCACTGTGAAGCTTTAGAGCATTTTATAAAGAGGTTGGGGTGGGGGTGAGTGGGGGACGTCAACTGAGGGAAAGAAAATCAAAAGTGAGTCACTTGCAGTGTGATTTAAAATCTACTTTCCTATTTGCAATGAATCTTGGAGAATAGCAAGTGCAACTTCCCAGCTAATGATTCCCCAATCCCTGCTGTGATTCGAAAAGTCCACTGATGCCTGAAGAGGCTTTGCTGTTGAGTAATGTTGAACGTGCGAGTCATTAACAAAAACGGGTACCATGTCCAAGCCAGTCTGGTGAATGAAGTAATGAGCTTAAGTGCAGCCACAAGAAAGAAAGAGGATTCTTTCACAATTGATCGATTGCCCCCACTCTAATATTCAATGATCCAACCTGAAATATTTTCTTCTGCAAGCAAGTCGGTGTAAGAGACAAAACTCCTTCTTCCCATGCATTTGTTTTGATTTGATTGAAATTACCAGTGGGCGAAACGTTGCATTTGCAACCAAACCACTCAAATGTTGTATGTATTTGCATCTCTCTTGTCAGACACATCAAAGTGTTTTGCTCACACAATTCAGTCAATCCGCTTTACAGTACATTCTGTCAGCTTTGAGATGTCTCAACGATGTGATAAGGAGCTATATCAAATTCAAAGATTATTATTACTATTATCATCAAACTCTTCACACGGACAGACTGAAAATGTTCATTTTGAAGCTTTGAGAGCATTTTATAAACGAGAATGTCAACTGAAGGAAAGGAACGGGGCATCTCAATGTAATAAGTCCATATATCAAATGCAAGGATTATTATTCTTATTATAAATATACATGTACATGTATTCAGTCTAGGAAAAGAGCAAGAAGATTGCAACAAGGGTTTGCCAAGATAGGGGAACAGATCAAGCTCGAGAGAGGGTTGAGGATTCTGTGGGGGAATAAATTGAGGAGGATAGAAGCTTAAGGGAGAAAATGTGAAAATAACTAGTTGCGTGAGATCACAGGAGAACTGTAGGGCAAGAAGGTGAATAAGTTGACAAAGGCATTGAGAGTAATCAACGTTATAATTGAACACATTTGAAGAAACTATCTTTTGAGGAATTGAAAGAACCAAAATGACCACCAAAGGAACTTGGAGGAGATCAAGGTTTTGTGATTCACTGTGAAAGGAATTTTACGTTCAGATTGTTGGACGACTGTTAGAGAGGAAACACCAGCAAGAGTGAATAGTAACTGTGGAGTGGATAGTCTGGAGGAAGTCGTTGATTTGAAGGACAAAATAAACGGGAGACAGAACAATGCACCCTTAAGGTTCTGCAAGCTACCACTAATTATTAATCCTTGCATTTTATCATGTTTCGAGAAGTCTCAAAGATAGGATTTTACTGTGAAGTGTAGTGACTGCGTGTATTTTCAAATGATTGCCGAGGATAATCGAGGAAATATTCCAGGATAATTAACACATAAAAATAACAATCATTCTGACATTTGATATTGCGTCTTATCACATATACTGTAAAGTATATTTTGTGGGTGAAACGCAGCAGTCAATCACGCACTGCAGTGTCCTAACATTCCCAAGTACTCTGATGCGGACCCTTGAACAACTCCATTTGAATGTTAGCTACTGTTTTCTCTGGGTTGCATTCCTGCAGCTTCTCTCCACGGGCCACAGCAATGCAACAATCAACATGTCACGAGGAATATTTGCTCCACTCAGTCTGTACCCCAAATGGAAGTGTTGTTTTATTTTACTCACTGATTTTCGTTACATACCTTAAGATAGTGACTGATACAAGGGTACCGTTCAACTCAGATATTGAACCTGGGACTATCCTGGTCATATGATTTCACGCAATGGCTTTACATACCTAGCCATGGGATTAGCACCTTAGTTTATCAATAATAATCCTTGCATTTGATAATGGCATCTAATCACATCTTCGATACGTCTCAAAGAGCTTCACGGAATTGACTGTAAAGTGAGTTGAAATTTTACTTTTCAATGAGTCTCATTCCTCGTGGGGAAGATCCGAAAGAAGCCCTGTGAATAGATGCCACTAACATTAACACTTTGATTTATGTTGGGGGAGGGGCGGGGGGACGGGAGGAGGTTCACGGAATTGGAAGCCTTGTCAACTCTTGTTAGGACCAAGATGTCAAGATTAACTTAATTAGAAGTTGGTCCCAGACAGAGCACCAAAACCAAAACAGGACTTACACAAATTAATCATCAATTGTATAACCAGCAGGATTAGCCTTACCTTACTAAATCATTCAGACAGCTAAGCTCTCCGAATCTTTCCAAATGAATTAAAAAACGCGGCAAAAGTAAGCCTCACAGACCTGACTCAGCCATAGAGGGAATGAAATTTGCAAGATGGCTTTGCGGAGTTAAATGGTTAATCTTTTCAATTCACGTTTTGAGGAGCTGTTACTAAGGAAATGCGACTGTCAGATAGATGGGAATGTTTTGGTTTCTTTTTAGCTACTTACTTTATTGCGGGTCAGGAGTTCTATAGCTTACTGGTTAGCAATAGATCCCTCAAAACTCTACAACCATAATCTTCACTTGTGTATAGGTTTGCAGTAACCTCGAATCCAACCCAACTGAATCATCCTTGCCTTTGTCACCTTCAGACTTGAATCTTCCAATGCCCTTCTCACCCACCACACCCCACCAGGTCCAGATCATTCCTGAACTCTTCAGCCTGTGTTCTGCTCTGCACAAGGCTGTCTGAACCTCTCTCGTTCCCGTCCTCTTAATAAACGCTTTCATTCTTTTATTATTAGTCTTGTAAAAGCAATAATGTGCGTGAGGCAGGGTGGAAAGTCACAGAACGTAGGACCCAATCCTATCTTGTCTCTTTTCCCAGTTCCTGAATTATCTGTGGGAGAGAACATAAATTTAGTTTGCAAAGTGAGGAGGTGGGTGGGAGTGTATACTTCCATGGAATGAACATTCTGTCTTACGTTGCCTAAATATGTCAAAATTGATATTGGGAGAGTTAAACTGGAAATTAGTTTAGCAGTGAAATATGATAATAATAATAATCCTTACATTTGATACAGCGCCTTTCATTTGCGACAAGAGGATATTTCATAGCGCTTCATGTGATGTACTGTAAGTGTATTTTGCAGGTGAATATGCACAGCATAATTAACCTGACTCTGTCCCCTCACTTTCCTTTGTCACTAGGTTTGGTTCAGATCCCAGTGAGTATGTACCAGACAGTTGTGACAAGCCTGGCCCAGGGTAACAGGCCTGTGCAGGTTGCGATGGCTCCCGTCACCACTCGGATGGCAGATATCCAAACGACTGGGACTGTGACTGTGGAAGGACAGGCGGTGGATGTGGTGACGTTGGAATAGCGGTGACCTCAGTGGAACACAATGCGACCTTCCTGTTCTCCAGAAAGAAATGCAACTGTGCAGTAATGCAATCAGGTGTCATTGAACATTAGCAGATATCTGTGTAGGCTGCGTGGGGAGGGGTGGGGGGGGTGCGGGGGAGAAAGGCAGATTTTGTTTTTATTTGAGAGGAAAACGATAGAAGGACTTCTCCGTCTCTTGTATTATCCTTTGGAGAGATTTCAGACTCTTGTATTTACTGTTTTATATTGAGAGGGAGTGGGGGATGGCTCAAGGGAACCCAAACCTATTTGTAAACGTTTCTCTGTAGTTCTACACAATATGTGTCTGTAACTAGAGATGAGTCTGGCTTAAGTGGTCTTGACCAGGATTTTCTTATCTGATTGCGAGAATCGTACACTAGGTTTCTCCACATTATACCACCTAATAAAAGTTGCTGCGGGACTTCTAGTCAACTCAGAAGCTAATGTCCAGCTGCTGTGGCAATTTTGACTTTATTCCTCTTTTGAGTTCAGTAGAATTTTACAGAACAGGAGTAAATAGTCACAAATATCGAGACTGTACAAACAGCCATTGGAGCGACTGTGTTCCTTGCATTTTGCGTTGAAAAACTGTTAGTCAAGCTCGCGGAGGTTCCCGCACGTTTTAGTGGCTGGCCTTGTGTTAAGGCATCATTGGATGCAATCATTCTTTCTTCTACTGTGTGCATGTCTGAAGGAAGGCTGTGCCATGCTTGATTAGTCCAAACTCAGTTGTTCAACAAGTGTATGTTAACCTGAGTACAACTTCTGGGCAGATGCAGGATTTCCAAAGAGCCATAGAAACTCGCTGATTCATTGTCACTCACTCTGGGTGAACAGATTCTAGTTGCCTTTTGGAGGCTCTTTTCACCTTTTTTTGGGGGTGGGAGGGTCAGGGACAGATATAGCAATACAACAGAAAATAGCCCCACTTTACAGTATTTAATTTGTTGGATGCTATGAACGGACTTATGTGTTCGTTACCCAACATTTTACGTTGGTGCTAAGTGACGCCATTATTTTCTTGTCCCACGTCGAACTGCGAGTTTGTCTGCAGCCCAGCAAGTTAACCAATGACCTTTAGTGACCCAGTCAAGGTTCGATCAAAATCTTTACCAAAACCAAACTGTGCAGCTTACAAGACCCGTTCGCTGCTCCAACAGGAACGAGTGGGTTTATCCTCTTGTGCCTGAGTTTGTTTTGAATCACGGGAAAGTATGTCAGAGCCCAGTTTTTGCTCCCTTCTCTCAAACAGCTCATCTTACAATAAGGACACTCTCTCTCTCTCTCTCTCCTCCCACCACCCCTATTAGAATTGGAAGATTGCCTAGCATTGGAGATCACCTTAAGAATTCCCTAAGAACAATCAGTCTCAAGAGGCAGAAAATCTAACAGTATCTCCTGAAAAATTCTGAGTTGTTTTTTTTAGCAGCTATTTTAATTTTGTTTTATAATGTTTTTAATGGAGGAGATTGATGGGGTATCTTCGTAGCGTGGCAGGCACTTTAATACTCCCTGCAGTACCTCCATTACCTTTTCCTGATTTGCATTTACCCACATTATTGTTATTGGGTCTAAATGGCACCAATTTGACCCTGGGTCTAAGACAGAACAGCTCAATTTTGCTAACTGGGAAGTGTGCTGATAGGTGGCCGAAAGTCACAGCCGATTCACAGGGCCCTGGAAGTAGATCGAGGGGTTTCTGTGACGTACAGCCCCTAGCAGGCAGGTTTCCTCATTAGGTACTCAAGATTCCTTTGCGGTGGCTGAAGCTTAGATCCCAGAACCTGCATCGGATGCTGGATGAGCGAGTACTGGAACCTCAGTCTCATCAGTCAAGCAGCTTACTCAGTGATATCAGAAATTACAGACATTGTAATCTGGATATTCGCTCAAAGTACGAGCGTTTGAGTTAACTGTTCATTCCCTCCACCCTGCTCCCATGCCAGCTTTTGACAGTTTGATCTGTTTCAATCTGTTTTAGTGTGGACTATTTGACTTTTTTTTAACCCATACCTTCGCAGAAAGACTTTCGATTTTAAATGAGTAATGAAAAGATTGCTACAGTATTTCAGGGATCAATGCAACTGAACCCCTTTGCTTCTACTTCCAAACTCTTATGATTTCTTTCCTCTTTCTCTGCTGCTGAGATTCTGTCACTGGCCATCTACTCACCCAGTGCACATTGACAAAGTAGATCAGTATTCCATATGGGGGTATTATTATTATTATCATAAACTACAACTACATCCTGAAGACATGGTCCAGTCCCCATCAGTTGCCCATGTGCTGGAGGGAAGCTCGGACCACTGATTAATGTTGTGGTGAGCAATGCAAACACAAACATAAAGTCATTTCAGGAGGGGATCAGAAATCTCACTGATAAGCACTAATGTGTAGAGTTGCTCTACCTGTTTCCTTAAATTATCGATAGAGTAGCAGCCAAGTGTGTCCAACCTCTTATGACATTCAAGCCATTAAACTTAAATGTTCTGGAGTGGTTTGATTGTATTCATTCATTAAAACTCTGAGATGCAATTCAGATCTTCCATTAATTCATGTTTCTGTAACATGCAGTGAGTGCTTAATCACATGAATTTGGAGGCCGCTTTGCTCAGTTTGCATGCCTTTCAAGTGTCGCTATTTTAGTCTGAGCCTCGACATACTACTCTTAAGAGAAACCTTCCGTGGGGAGTTTCTCTCATTGACCAGATTAAACAACTACAGAAGAGGTTTAGGAGATGAGATATATGAGTGGGGAGCAGCGGTGTGATTTACCATCTAGAATTGCCACAAATACAGAGGTCCTCATCATCAACAACAAATTTACCCTTGTATAGCGCCTTGCACGTCAGGCACTGGAGAGAGTCACTGTGTCAGCCGTGAATTTGGACAGTTGTAGCATTTTCAATGCAAGCAGTTACATTCCAGCCAGAGCCTTGATCTGGATTAAGGAAATTTATTTTGTCCTCATGGGCAGCTCCGAATTGGCTCCACATCCACACCTAATAGTGCGATAAAACTCCATGCTTATTGTGACTTGTCACAGGGTGAACACCTCTTAAGAAATCTCTATCCCCAAACTTACCTGTACATAAAGAGATCTCGATAAAGTCAAAATGCCAGGGTTGCTGAACACTTCCTTTTGAATTCCTGCCGGGGTTTCTTGTCTGGCTTCACGATGTGTGTAAAATACCGCATGCTTGCCTCCCTACCCCACCAATTGACTTACTGATTTTATTGTATCCTTTCCAGCCTACACGGTAAGGTAGGCTTTTGTTTGGTCCAACAAGAAGAAAATAATGAGCCTAAGTGGCTCTTGCGACCACTTTAGCACAGTACAGCTCAGGACATATCTGTTTGATGTGTCGGGGAGGGTGGTGAGGGGTTTAGTAACAAAGGTGATCACTTGTATTCTCCTAAGTGCTGTGAAAGTGCCCCTATTCCGCTTACCATTTGCGCAGTGTTCCTTGGGCATCTACAGCTGTACAGCTATCTACATCTAATGGGTTTTATGTGGGGGAGTGGGTGTTAAAGTGGGTACCAGGTTACTATTCACCAGATTTTATCTAGTTAGTAAAGTGGATCAGGTCTGGTCTACTGAGATCTATGTTTGCAAAAAAAAAGTTAAAATCTTCAAATAGATACCAACGCTGTCTGTAATAAAGTTTTTCCTTGAAGCGCTGAAGGTGACTGCAGGTCTTTAGAAGTACTGTGGTATTTGTTGCGACCATATTTATTCCCCGGATACTCCCCGAAAAATGTATTTGAATGAAGTAAATTGCAATCGATTTGTTTTATATGGTTATTATTTTTTTTTGCTTGGAAAGTGTGATTTGCTATTAAAACACCACTCGCTTTTGGCAGTCGTGAGCTTGTGGTGTGTAATAAAGATGTGAATATTCCTGGTAAAGGACAAGGTTCCTTGACTTTGTCTCTTGTTTCATCGCAGAAGGCACTAAAGGGAAAAAAAAGTAAATTGGATAAGGATTTTTAAATGGGTTTCCCATTAAAAGTAGTCCCCAAGAGGGAATCATTACCTGGCATAAAAGCTGTGGACCTGATTCCAGAGATATTGCCTGGAGAGGCAACCCATTTGGAATGACAAGGGTCAACTCGTAGGTTGATAGGCAGAATGCCAAAACTTGGGATAATGTTCAGCATTGGTGGGAGGTGGGGAATTTAGGCACTAGGCAGCTTGATACAAAATCTCTTTCTGAACGAGGATTGCTTGCCATTACATTTCGATGCCATTTGGAGCTCCTGTAGCTCAGTGGTTAGAGCACACGCCTTACAAGCGTGAGACCTGTGTTCGAATCCAGGCAGGTCAGGGCGAAACCTTGGGCAAGTTTCCTTACTCCACGCATACGCTAATAATAATCCCTCTAAAACAAAACAATTTTAAAACATTGGTCATTTCATTCCACGACTGCTTGTGGGGCACTGCTGTGCACAATTGGCTGCCGCGTTTGTCCACAAATATATAGTCAGTATATTCTGTGAAGCGCTTTGAGACATCTAGAAGACATGAAAAGCGCTATACCAAATGCAAGGATTATTATTGTTTGCCACCTGCACACAGCTGAGCGGTGAATCCTTGGCTCTATAACCCCCGAGTGGTGGTTAAAGTGATGAACAGCTAGCAGTGCTATGTTGCTCTTTACACATGAACCGCAGAAAAACGATCAAAAGTAACCATAACATTTTTTTACGGGGGAGGGTGTTGGTTAGTGGACTCGCCTCGGAAGTGAGAGGATCTGGGTTTGATTCTAGAACCATGGGCAAGTTTCCTTACTCCACTTGCCTCTGTTTACCAAGCAGTAAGTAAGAACCCAGTTGTTGATTAATCGGCGGGTCTCTTTTCCAGGTTGTTAATCCCCTCCAAATTGAAAAAAAAAATAATTGGGTCACTCAATCCACGACTGTTTGTGGCCCAATCCACTCCTATTAACACTGCAAGCCAAAGCCCTCGCGGGGAGGGTGGCTTGAGCTGGACAAGCAGCGGGAAATCTTGCCAGGGAGCGATGTGCTTTTAGCTGGTTAGACTCTGGTAGTTACCCCAACACACACGCTGGGGTCTATAGTTGGCACCTAGTTAGGCACCTCTGGAATTAGGTAAGAAGTCCCTCCAGGGAGAGAGTGCCCATTCCGTTCCAACAATCTCTCTGGGATTTCCATGTGTGGGTCGGATGCATGGAATTCTCAGTCTGGTTTGGATAATTTTAACCATGATAATGGTTTCCGCATGTGTCAGACACCCGGCTGACCATAGAAAAAAATGATTCAAGGAGCAGACCTTGAATCATTCTCTCTCATCGCCAGACTTCGAACGGGACGCCGGCCTTGTAGGATGGGGGCCTGTGTTGGAAGAGTCACAGAAATGTAAATTCCCTCCAATTCTACGGAAGATCAAAAAAAAGCTGTGAGCAGAACAAAGCATTTCATTGCACAAATGACCTTCAACCTAGTCTGCTGGTGTTGACAAAGGACTGAGGTATTTAAACGACCATATTATCTGTCAACAGTCTGTCTCACTTTGATACTTCACTATTCCATGTAGCTAACAGTTTTTATATTGTATTGTAAATAAAATCAGTATAGTGTACTCTGTATTTCTTTTAGTCTTTCAAACCTGTGAGCCTGTGTAATAATAATAATAATATCTGCTATTCAGCACAATGACAGCTGACCAGGTAAACTCCTTATATGAAGGTAAATAATGTTAATTTTGGGTTACCCAGTAAAGGACGATGTACATAAATGCTGTTTCCACAACCACAGAAATAACACTCCACATGTTGGAGTAAGCGAGAGGACATGGGTTTAATTCCCGGGCAGGGTGAAACCTTAGGCAAGTTTCCTAACTGCACATGCCTGTTTATGCTCTACGAGAGCTGTCCAGCATGAAGGGCGCTATATAAATGGAAGTTGTTCTTTATCTTGTCGTAAGTAGGAACCCAATAGTTAGTCAATTGGGGGATGAATTGACAGATCGCTTTCTGGGAGCAATAATCCCTTTTACATTAAAATAATCAGTCACTCAATCCACAACTGTTTCTGGGACAATGCTGTGTGCAATTGGCTCCCCACAATAATGCCCACAACACAGTTAATCCACTTTACCATATATTCTGTGAAGCGCTTTGAGGCATCTCAACTACATCATTAGGTACCATATCAAAGGCAAGGATTATAATAATAATAATCCTTGTATTTGATATAGCGCTTTTCACATTTTATCGACGTCCCAAAGCGCTTCACAGAATATGCTGTAAAGTGAATCAACTATATATTTGTTTGCGAATTGCTCACAGCAGTGTCCCACAAACAGTCATGGATTGAAATGACCGATTTTATTATTCTGGGGTTTTTTGGGGGGACGGATTATTATTAGACGTGTGGAGTAAGGAAACTTGCCCAAGGTTTTGCCCTGACCTGCCTGGATTCGAACACAGGTCTCCCCAGCTTGGTCTCCCCAACCTTGCAAGACAAGTGCTCTAACCACTGAGCCACAGGAGCTCCAAATTGTTGTTATTACTATAATAAGAGAAGTAATGGTATAGAGAGGTTTCTTTATAACCCGGACTCAAGGGGCAATCAGAGAGCAATTAGGTGGTAAATTGGACTTCTATCAAGCAGTGCCCCACCCCAGGTCACTGGCAGAAAGACCTTAGCATATGATCACACACCTGATGCTCTAACCTAAGGTAGCATAGCACTGTACCTTGAGAAAAATTTGCAACTTGCTTTACACATTGAAAGATCTCTGTTAAGTGTTTTTGTGAGCAAATTCAACAGCCATTTTCCACCCAGCGAAGTCCCGCAAACAGGCAGGATGTGAATTTGATTCATCAAGACAAATTATTGGCCAGAACACTGGGAGAAACTCTCTTCTCGTCTCAAATAGTGTCATGACTGCAAGCAAGCAGGATTTTGGTTTAATTTCTCAGCTAAAAATATTGGCAGTTGTGACAACACATGGCAGTCAGCTCAAGTACAAGATCTGGGCTTGAACTCACTATCTTCTGACCCAGAAGCAAAAGAGTGAAAGAGAGAAGACAAGAGAGTTTCTCCCAGTGTTCTGGCCAATAATGTGACTTGATGAATCAAATTCACATCCCGCCTGTTTGCGGGACCTCGCTGGGTGGAAAATGAGTGAAACTGGCACCAAAAAAAACCCAAGACAGTGTGTGAGAGGGAGAGAGAGAGAGAGAAATATTTGCAAAATAATACTTCTGACGAGCATTCTCTCTCTTTAATGGAACTCGAAAATACTTTGTATGCAAGGGACCACGGGTGTAATTGTTGATTTCAAGCACAGATCCTGTTCTTCCTGTCTTGTGAAATAGATGGCTATATTTATGCGAGAAGGTCAGACAGTTGGTTTTGTATTATGTAAACACTGGAGGCATTTGTACAGCTGCCTCACCATTCCCTGATATTTGTGGTTGAAATACCTAATTTTGCACCTCAGGCCCTCAACTTTATTCTATTGAGATGCATTCAGTTATTTTTTAAAATAAGGAAATCACAAAGAGAGGTTTAGTTGAAGAAAACCCTATTTGCCTTTCACTGCGTTATAATAATAATAATAATAATAATAATACTTGCATTTGTTATAGCGCCTTTTCACCATTGAGGTATCGTACAGCGCTTCACAAGATATATTATAAAGTGGATTCCTATATATATATAGATATATTAAAAATTACATATTTCATGGGTGAAATGTGTGGAAGCCAATTGCACACAGCAGTGTCCCCCAAACAGTTAGGGATTGAGTAACCAGATTTTCTTTTGAGGGATTATTATCCCTGGTAAAGCGACCTGCCGATCGACTAATAACCGGGTTCCTATTTACCCGAATTAAACCCGAGTTCTCTCACTTGCAAGGCAAGTGCTCTAACAATACACTAGGGATGGGTTGGGGCTGGGGAGATGGGCTGTCTGGCTGTGTTTGGCAATGGTAGAACTCACACTGGTGAGATAGTAAGATTGAATGGTTCTAGACTTGCCTGGGAATTGAACCCTGGGTCCTCTTGCTTACGAGGCAGGTGCCCTAACCACTACACTACGGGACTCCATGTGAGCGCAGTTGAATTGTCTGTAGGAACTGGCCTTGTCTTATGGTAAGTGAGCCTTCAGGAGAGGAGGCGAGAAAATTGATCGGATGTGATGGAAATGAGGGTGGTGCTGGGGAGTATTGTTTCATGAACGTGGCTGTGAGTCTCCTCTCAACACTCACGTTGGAAGTTCAGGTTTCTGATCACAAAACCCTCCCCCCTCCCCCTCAGGTGAATATGGACTCTCAAGCTGTTCAAGTTGTGATTGCTCTCAATGATGGAGCTGTCTTCCACACAGACCTAGCCCAACAGATATGAATGAATGAAGCGAGAAGCGGATAAATTATTAAACGCTCCTATTTGTGCTCAGTTAGCGTTTAGTCATCCTGAGAGAGCTGGACACTTACACTCGCAGGCCTGATCCATTATTGATGTGGTTGAGTGCGATCCTTGGCTGCTGCAGGGATCCTCGTCTCGTTTTACCGTTTTACCAGTGTTGGCTGAGCTGAGGGATGAGACCACTGGGGAGGTTTGATATCTCCGCGCACACACTCACCGAGTCGAGCTCTGCCAGCAGTAGTCCTCACAAAGTACATACAGAACTCCTTCTACCTACTCCAACAACAACAAATTACATTGATGTGGTTCCTTTCACACTGGAAGGATGTCTCAAGGCGCTGGACTGTTAAGGGTTTGCATCCGAGCCGTGTGTTGGAATCAAGAGGGTTGGCGGGTGAGGGGAGAGGGGGAGGGAATGTGCCCGAAGGCATGGTCACAGAGGGAGGTAATGAGAAAGGCTTTGTCGGAGGCAAGGGAGGGGAGGGTGAGGCAGAGGGATTTGGAGGTGGAGTTCTAGGAAGAAGGGGCAGGAAAGCTGAAAGCCTGACTCCAATATTGTAGCAGACGGTGGGGGGATGGAGGGGGGGCTGTCATGGAGCGGACATGTTTTAGGAGAATTTTAAGACTCGGATAATAATCCTTACATCTGACATAGTGCCTTTAACTTGCGGAGGAAACTGCAAAAGGCTACAAAGGATATACTTTTAAGTCCAGAGGATGCATTTGGGAGGTGAATGTAGCTGTTTCAATATTGTACGATTTAGACATGAATTGCAATTAGAGAGGTCCAAACACATTGCTGGTTGGGACATGGAGAGGGAGGTGTACAGGTCACAGTGGTTGGATTCCAAATCGAGTGTAAGCAGTTTATTTAAGGAGATCTACATAATACCACAAGGGATCAACCTCTTCTGTAGGGCTGCCAATTATGACCTTGGCTTTTGCCTGCCGTACAGAAACTCTGCAATGTAGGTTTTAACATTATCTTCTGGGCGCTCGCGGGAAGCCAGGAGAGTTTCTAGAAAACGGATGTAAAAGATAAAACCTTTCCTTTTAATGTTAAAAACTCTTGTTCCAAGTTTTGTTTCCCACACACAATCCATGCACACATAGTCTCCAGGGCCTTTCCACAAGTTCCTTTCCTCCCCAGACGGAACCAGGTTCATTTATGGGAGTCTTGACATACACTGCTCACTAATATACACGGAATGGTTCACTGGCGTGAGTGAGCAGCCAGTATCAGACCACTTTTTATCTCTTCTGTTTATTATTCTTTGCATCTTTGAATACTCAGCACCTTGAGATTGAATGAGTTCAGGGTTGGTCTGGATACCTTGTTATATATACCAAACCATTTAGAGCCCCTTCTTTCTACTCCCCATATCAAACAAATTGAAATAAAACATGAGGATCGACGAGATTTACGACGTCCTCCTGACGTGAAAATTATGCAAACGTAATTTTGTTGTTGTTGTTGTAGATGTACCTGACATAATATTGATCTTTATTTCCCCTTTTTGGTTTCCTCCTCCTTTGATCCTATTCTTTCTTGGAGGTCCAGTTCCATAGATACAGAGTGTTCCTGGCTCTCCATCACCCTGCTCTTCAGATGTGAGCCTGGATAGAGTGACTGTTGGTTATTTAACCATTGCAGAACACCACAGTTAAATCGACGGTCAGGCCTTCAGCCTTTCTACCACCGCGCCCCACCGATCCCCGCACTCTCTGGAGCCTCTCCACCCTTGCCTCCTTCAAGACCTTCCTTTTTGACCGTGCCTGTGTCTTCCTCTCTCCTCCACCCCTTCTCTGATCCCAGCTCAGATACAAGCCCTTCATTGTCGAGTGGCTTGAGACATCCGCGATGTGACAGAGGTGTTATATATACACGCATTTGTTGCTGTTCGTGTTGTTGATGAAATCGCTCTTTCTCTCAATAAATGTCTGTTTTTGTATCTCTAATCTCCAAACCTGGCTCCTGTGACTGTGCTTTCTTTACCCTCCACACCCCCTTCCGCTCTCACCCCACCCCTCCCCACCCCCAGTTTAGAATTGGGGGAGGTTCTCTGTGTGAAAGGCACTATTATATATGTAAATTAACATTTTATTATTGTTTGTGTGTGTATACATACGCGTGTGTGAAAAATGTTGATTATTGACAACTTGATTATATATAGTTGCAAATAAATACACGTGAGACACCACTGTGCGCAAATTGACTGCCGTGTTTCACCCACAAAATACACCATCGATCCACTTTACAGTGTATTCTGTGAAGCGCTGTGAGACGTCTCAATGATGAGGCACTATATCAAATGCAAGGATTGATATCATTATTATTATTACCATTCTTCTTCTTCTGACTAATATCATTATTATGTGATGTCCCAGCATAGAGCCAGCATTCTGCCCATTTGGGATGCAGCTGTGATACTTCATCTCCAAATGTCTGTCTCACCAATATGTCTTTCCTCTCTTATTGGTAACACTCTTCTTTCTGCCTCTCACATTTTATTGTCAGCCCCCACCACCACATCCCCCCCACTTCCCCCCCCCGCCCCCCGATCACTCAACTGGTAATAAATACCAAGTCACCAATACAAGACACAATAAAATCTCACACTTTGGCACAATGGAAAATTGTCTTTTGATTTATTTTATTAAACACGTACAGACATTTAAAATAGGGAATATGCACACACTCACACACATGCACACACATATACACACACACACACAAGTTGGCTAAAGTTTGTATAAAGTAGTGAGGTCAGCGGTGGACTGGCGATACGGGAATTCAGGACATTTCAGGATATTTCCAGAGCAGCAACAACAACAAAATGACATTTTTAGAGCGCTTTTCGTGTCGGGAGGACGTCCCAAGGCGCTGAACAGTACAACGTAATTGTAAATTACCCTCCCACCACAAGTCTGATTGACACCTGAGCCCCCCCCCCCCCCACGCCCACACCCTCAGTGATTGGTAAACCTTCCCCCCGTTATTGTCTTCTGAGCTTCTCCCCACCCACCACATCTTGATGACATGCTGAGACCCGCCCCTCCCCACCTCTCCATTACTGGCTCCCAAGGACCACCTAGGATTCCCTATTGAACCCCCCCCCCCCCCCCCCCCCACAATCCCCTTGTGATTAGCTCGTGAATGTCCCCCCACAAATCGCTGCCCTTGTTTTACATTAGAATCTCAAGCCCTTTGTGTGTGTGTGTGTGTGTGTGTGTGGGGGGGGGGGGGGGTGCGGGGAAGGGAAGCCAGTCCACCACTGTGAGATACTTTCCAGTCTGTCAGGTTAATCTGGTTGATTTGATTGGAAAAATAAGTTGGGATGGATGGATTCTTACCCAGAATGAACTCTCATTCGATCAATGCTTCCTCTCCAGCTTCTTCCTTACCTCATCTCCTCCGCCATTTCTATAAAACCAACTGTGATCTTAACAACCCGATATCGATGCAGATGGGCGTGTTCCATCTTCATTCTGAATTCCAGGGCTTGGTAGACGAATCATTCAAAAATAGGCCAGGGACAGTTTTATTCAGTTTTATAAAAACCCCAATGTTTAATCATCAATCTCTATAAATTCTTACTCTGATTTTCATTTGTTCATTTAGGAAATAGGAATCAGTGTTTGGCAAAAGATGTTGGCAGTGTCGAGGGTTTGGCATCAGTATTGGTGCCAATAACACTGGCAATGACTGCTCTGTTCTGCCACCCCATTACATGAGGAATTTCCAAATCTGGGGAAATTATATATGTAAATATATATATTATACATATAAGTGTGTGTTTGCGTGGAGTCTTGTAGCTCAGAGGTTAGAGTGCTTGCCTTGCAAGCAAGAGGACCCATGATACTTGGTCTACAACAAGCTATTTTTAATCATGGTCAAAGATATTATTATTACTCAGATTATTGTGGGCTCCTTGACTGTCTCTACCCCTCCCTTTACCCTGAGCTTTACCTACACAACTTAGTCATGCAAGACTTCTTCTCTGACTCTGGATGTATTTGGCAAGGGAGCATCTGTTTGAGTCACACAAACCAGTCCCTTCATCTGCTTTGCTAATGGACGGAAGGATCTCCTGGAATAGTCTCTCTGAAGAAGCCTGTAGAGCACAAAATAGAAGTCATTCGTGAGTTTTATCCAAAGAGGTTTTGAAATGAGTAGAAAATACGATCTTTCAAATTGACGATTGCAAACAAGTGACTATAGCCATTGCTCCGTTAAACTTTCTCCTCAAGCATCAAATATGTATTTGATCACCCCCCCCCCCACCCCCCAACCTACCCTACATCCTGTACTATGTTCTGTGAAGCGCTTTGAGACATCTAGAAGTTGTGAAAAGCGCTATGTCAAATGCAAAGATTTATTTCTTTATTGACATGATGTATGTGGAATTCTCAGTTGTTGGGTTACAAAACTCTTGAAACAGAGTGATGGGTTTTTGTGTGTGTCAGGTACTCAGTTGACCAAAAAAATGGTTCCCTCTACCTGGCCTGATCCTTCAACACAATAGATATTAGTATGAAAAGCTAAAGTTATCCAGAATTGTGGAAAATGCTTCCAATTTAATTTTGATTTCCAGAGCCAGTTTTATGCAATTTTTATTCCCTTTCAAAGAGACTCTGATTTTTAAACCCTCCAATCAAAACATTTCCAAAGGTGAAATAGTGCTTATAACAACACTATTTTGAAACGGTCTTGATCGAGAAGCTATGTATTTAAAGGACAAAAGATAGCATCAGTCTGATAGATCAAACCTCAGTAATTTTTTGAGAGTGCTATTTTGCCTGGAACAATAAGAGGAAATAAGAGACAGAATAATAGCCAATGTTTTAATCCAGCTATGGGCATTACTGCTGCTGTTACAGAAACACTCAAAGACATTAGAATTTGTGGGATTTTCACATTATCTATCACTGTAAATATAAATCGACACAAGATAGACAATAACACAGGACTCTACTTGTTCCAAGGTTCATGGGGAAATATTAACATCGTCTGTGCTAGTGCGAGAACAGCCACTGTTCACATTTATACACGCAGTGCCTTTCACATCAGGTGCTTTTAGGTGTCCTCCTGATGTGAAAGGCACTGTTTCTCTTGTGACCGCTTGTACAGGTGTACTTTATGATTTGCTTTTGACAAACATTTGTATTTTACATGACCGATTCACGATTGTGAGTTTCTGCGGGTATCACAAAGCAACATTTTAATTTGCAAACAGATGATCACTGTGACTGCACAAATATTTACAGAGGGATTTCTCTGGTTGCAGAATGCATGTGAGATCGTGCATGTATGTGCGTGCCTGCCTCGGCTTTTCTCTGTGGATCTGTGGATAGGTGTGGCTTTTGTTTGTTCCTTTTATTTCCTGTGCCTACCTCTTTGTCTCTCTCTCTCTCTCTCTTTCATACGTCTGCATCTCCATTGCAGCCACCTCTCATCTCAGTCTTCCCCTCTGTCTCTCTGTTGGCCTCTCTCAAGCCTCTCTCTCTCTCTCAGTCTCACTCTCGTGCCTGTCTCTCTCTTAGTCTCTCTCCGGTGTCAGTTTCGGTCTCTCTCTTTCACTCTCTCTCTCATGTGTTCTGCTTCTCAGTGTCTCTCTCCCTACCTCCCTGCCTTTCACAGTGTTTGCCTCCTGTGTGTCAGATTCTCTCTCTATTTCTCTGCTTCTCTGCCTTTCAGCGTCCTTTGTATCATGTCTGTAATCAGATGCCTTTGGTCTAACATCGTCACATAACGCTCATGCTACATTGGTTCTGTCGCACGTTTATCATTGCCTCGTGAACCCTGTCGGTCCGCTCGTCTGCGGCTTCAGATATTTTTGTCGGCAGGAGTGAAGGGCAGCATTGATTCAAAGTCGCATAAACTCAGAGCAGAAAGAGTGTCACCAAGTCCACTGCTCAGCTCCACTCCACTCGCCCCTGGGTACAGATGTGGGAGAAACTTTGCTCCCAAGCTGTAGTTGGCAAGTCTAGAACCACCGGATCCCACTATCTCACCAGTGTGAGTTCTACCATTGCCAAACACAGCCGGACAGCCCATCTCCAAAGCTCTTTGAGACATCTCCCTAAGATGTGAATAGCCACTGTATCAAGTACAAGTATAATTATTATTATCTTCTCAGCCACAGCCTGATGTGTGACAGAGAGCATTGGAACTAGTCAGGGAACAACAGTTCTCACAGTACTGTACCTTATTGCTAAGTATCAAATCTGCATTAAAACCTCCCAGCCTCTGCTGTTTGTTCAACACCAAATACAGTACATCAACATGGAAATTCAAATGGGCTCGATCATCGAGGGGTGCAACAAGAAAAATCAATGGTATCAAACAAGCTGTCGATTAACAGGAGAAATACAAAGGTGAGAAACCACTATTAGCTCTGAGACAAAATAGATCACTGGACAGAATATCAAATCAGATCAGAAGACAAACTGACGATACAATCACTACTCACCAGCAAGGAAGCAAAGGTGAACGAGAGAAGAACAGGTACAGACCGAGATGAACAACACACACATACTCCATAGGACAATAGTGGGGCCTGGAGGAGGAAGGGGAGATGTGGATGTGTGCAAGAAGGCAGATGGATGGGGGGAGAAATATTCGGGCGTTTTACATCTCTATGTCGAACACTGGCCCCCCCAGGAGAGAGAGACAGAGACAGTGGGTGGTGGCATCCATGGTAAGATAAATTGTGCATATTCTGGGGAGAAAGTGGGATTGAATTTGCCAAAATATGGCCTTTTCGCATCTCCTTCTTTACTAAAGAAAGAGGAATTGGGTTAGTTCCTTGGTCGTGGATGACACACTCTTCTTCTCTCTCCTCTCTCCACTTCTCTTTCTTGACTAAGAGTGCTGCCTGGTGGAGACGTGCTCTGTTTTGCTGTCCAATCATTGGCTGCTGCCGGGCTTCCTTCTCCTATATTGGCACTACACATAATTGCTCAACAGTCACATACAAAAGCAAAAATGTGCTAGTGCCAAAATGGGCAAAGTAGACAATCTTTCGCTTCCACGGTGCAATGCAACTCCGGTTCAAAATGATTCTTCTGTGAATCGCCAACGCTCTTTGTTTTACTCTTAACTCTAAGCGCTCCGAGGCTCTGCCCCCACATCTAAGCATTTACCATATCAATACAAATCATTGTCTTGTTCTCGTCCGGAGGGAAGAGGTGGTGAAGGTAAGAAATGGTTTTCCAGAGAATTTGGTTTAGACTTTCATTCAAACTAGACACTTGAATCCCAACACTTTATTACTGTAAAGAACTTGAGGGGAAACGTGTATTGCCCGGATGAAAGGGTTACAGTATTAGCTCCTACTATTGGCAACTGGTAGTCTTCACCAGTTGGATAGGCAGATGGCAGGTTTGTAGGTTCAAACGGCATATAGAGACTTTGAACGCAGAGTCTAGAATGACACTCCAACAGAGTGCTGGGGACTGCTGTGTTATTGCTGTCCTTATGCATGAGATCCAATCTGCCTATTCAGGTGGATGTCAAAGGTGTCCCATGTCATGATTTAACAAGAAGGAAGCTTCTCTCCATGTGTTATCATGGTCAACAATCTCCCACATTCGAAAATGCGTCATGACTCTGTGGCAGCTTGGGGGACATCACCGTGCCCACAAATCCGAAGCTGTATTTACCTACACATACATATCGTGCGAAGCCATTTGAAGCGTTTCTCGAAAATGTGATCAGGCACTACATCAATGAAAGGATTATTGTTAAAAGAATATTTGAACCAAGCAAGAATATAACATGAATTATCATCTTCCCTGGCTTGTAGAATATTATCCTAAATAAATCCTGAGTTGCTGCTGATGCCTGATGCCAGTGGATTCAAAACACTGATTAAGACAATAAATGGGTAAAGAGCAGGGAAAGGTTAGACCTTACCAACAGAGTAAAACTAATATGATTTCAGTTGTCTGACATACGTCCTGCACAGTACAAAATGAAAGTGTACAGAGAAAGCCATAGAGATGACTTTCCTCGACACTGTGCCATGGTATAATATGAGCAAACCCTTTTTGTAACACATTATTTTAGTACTGAATGTTATTCTGAATGGAGAAAATGGGGGTGAAAGCAAGTGCAGAGTTTACATGGAAGAGGCCATTTCTCTGTCGCATCCAGCATCAATTCTAACTAATTGCTACATTAGTATATTAATGATAGGAGGTCTCTCGGGGATATGAATTCAGAGCAGTTTTGAGTTAACACGCTGAAAATCTCAAAGCCAGATATGAATGGAGGTTGACAAACTGGCATGTGGCGGAGAGGCATTTGGAGAAGAAGTGAGAAGCAAAAAACCTTCTTTAATTCAAGGAAAAAGCACAATAATGCAGAACCGCATTGTTCAGGACACACGTTCATTGTGTTTCCTTTTTGGTTTTGAAACGGATTGTGACCAAAATCCCCAAACTCATTGATAAGCCATTCATTCTATCGACTTCCCTTGATTGCAAGCGGACAAGGACAGCTGTTTCTGCACCAGTGCGTAGAATATTCATAGATTACAGCATAGGAAGAAGCCATTCGGCCCATCGTGCCTGTGACACCAACAGTGCCCTGCCTGGCTTGCCATTTTAACTGTATTGCTGTGAGTCTCGGTTTTATCAGGCAGCAAACTAACACGATACTGCAAATGGACTGATGAATTAGACACATACCCTCCTCCAACTGGCTCTGAGATGATGTTTGGGAATATTGAAGGACCAGCACCTGTAGATGTGTCTCTGTTCAAGCATCTATGGGGTTAACCCACAGGAAACCACCTGAAGATGTGGGTTGAGTCTTCTTGCTGTTTGGTGGCACAGTGGAGATTCAGACCTCTGAGTACTTTGCCTTCAATATCCAATGTTGGTGGATCCATCTTGCCAGATGATTCAGTGCCTTTCACTGCAGACCAGCACCACCAGCTAAGAAAGTACCACCAGCTAAGATTCTGATCTTGTCCCAAGATCAGAATCGGAAGATCTGACTTAAAGACAACTTATCTGTGAAGACAAGAAGTTACATTCATTCCTTTTGACTGGACATACACTGGCAATGCAGAAGAAATTGCAGACGCCAATAGGTGCATAAAGTTCTACATGATCCTATCCTATCCTTAAGGTCATAAATAATCTTCAAATTTAAGATCTTCCTGGAATTGGGTGGGGGATGGGGAGTGGGAGGGGGGAGGGGATTTCCATTTCTACCTCTATTTGGAATCCAGTTTTCTACGGTTTGTAAATGCAGGCAGAAATGAGTACTTTTCCCAAAATGCTTTCAATTTAAGACAGTGGATATGAGGCTAAGGTCATGGGAATAGTGGGCCTGAGATTGACGAGAGTAATTATTTTGGTTCAAGTACAGGAAAATAGCAAGAACATGTGATTTGACGACATTCTTAGCAATCCGATGAAGAATGGCAGCCCAGCCAGCCTGGCTTATTGGCAGGACCTGGAAAGGCAAACCATTTATTGGTGGCACCAAATCATGCCACTCAACTCATGTTAACCCTACAAGCCTAAGCCCTAATGAGTAAGGTGGTCCTAGCTGGACAGACTTGCCAGACAGATTAAGAAGGCCTTATATACTATTTTCACCCTATTGCTATTATATGGGCAACTGGTAACAAATCAACAATTTTTTATACTTACTAGGCTGTTTTGATTCTGAAGTGATGTTAAGTCTATCTTCCAGGAGTTAAAATGTTTGGTAGTCCTTTACTCTGGTCAAATATATTATTGGAGGTATTTTATGGCTTTCTTGTGTTGTACAGTATTTAACGCATTCCACTTTCGTCTCTGGCTTGTGTGTACTTTTTCAACGGTCGATCTGAACCAACTGAACTAAAATGCGTTTACCCCACTGTTCAGTATAACCACCTAAGTCTCTTGAAACACTTGCTATTTGATGGCCACACACACGTTTACTTATACTGCTTCTGTTTTTATTCCACACATCCGTTGGATGAGACATTAAACTGAGGTTCCCGCCTGCCTGTTCAGGTGGATGTTCAAGATTACATTGCAATATTCAAATACAGAACCACAGTGACCTTTGTATATAGTTTCAAAATCAATATGCAAATTTATAAATTTGCATTCAGATAAATGTAGTCTGCTGGTGTGGAACATAAAGGATGACAAACCTTCCAAATGATTCCCTTTAGATATAAAATCACGGGTTGCGTTTGGTAAATGAGTTGTCTGGCAAATGTGTTTGGTTTTGGTTGGCCAATGCCACGCATGAGCTGTGCCTCATTTCCATCACCCTGATGGTTTACAAAACTGGATCCATTGAGACATTTTAACACATTGCCTTGTGAGCCCAAATAAATAAAAGGCTACCCAATTATTTATCAATCAAATAAAATACAGGAAGTCCACCCTGTATCAGGTCACATCACACTCTTGTACATATGTAGTACAGTGCACTCACTTGCAGATACTAGTCGAATCTTTACTGATGAATCTGTTTACCAGCGACTGAGAAACCATAGTCATCAAGGAAATACAGCTGTACAGCAAAAGTACATTCTCAATACAATTTAATCCCATTGGGAAGCCCTAGGCATTGGAATGATGGAATTCTCTTGTGCTCTAGTTTGTTGATGCAGGTTTTGTTTGCTCCAGATGGGATCTGGGTGTCAGCGCCTACTCAAAGGAAGCCGGTTCTCCGTTGCTGCAAACAGGTTATTTCTCTGCTCTGTTTATGGCCCTATGGTAATTCACTGATTGTGTGTTTTCACAGTGAATTCTACCAGTGCCATACACAGAACAGGAGTCAGAGTCACCCCCAAGAAAGTCCAGCAAAGCTCAGAGTAAGTCAGTGGCCATTGTTTTCCCATCAGAATAAGTAGGAAATTTAGGACAATCTCTGTACACAAGGCTGACAACTGCTCACCTTATTGTATCTGAATATGGGAGGGAAAGAATAGATTTACGCATCTAACTTATTCTACATAAAAACATTATACTGTATCTAGATGGAGCAAAATATTAGGCAAGTTTTCTTACTCCACACGCCTAATAATAATTCCGCTTAAAACAATAATAAATTGGTCATTTCAATCCATGATTGTTTGTGGGACACTGCTGTGCACAATTGGTTGTTGTGTTTCGCCCACACACACACATATATATATATATATATATACAGTCAATTCATTCTACAGTATATTCTGTGAAGCGCTTTGAGATGTCTAGAAGACGTAAAAAGCGCTAAATCAAATGCAAGGATTATTTTTACCATATCAAATCCAAGGATAATCAGTATCACCCCCAACATAAGATAAAGGTTTGTATTTCAAGATAAATTGCATTTCATTTAATGTTGCAGAGAAGCACAAGGGTCTGAATGGCCTACGTTCCTATGTTCCTATCAGCCCAGACGATAGACACACCCCATAAACATCACTTTGGTCTGAGAAAGCGGTCAGATCAATATGATTGGAATAAACAACGGGTGATTTGCTGAAAATCTACACCTAGATTAAGATCTGCCAGGATTGTGAATGCAGTTTATCTATCACTTTATCAAGAACATAACACCTGAACCCACCAACTCTGTCTGCGTTGAATTGTATGGCTGAGAACTTGCTGAAATGCAATGGGGACAGTCTAGAGTGTCCCACACCAACCTCATTATGACTGTTAGGAGACGGTTGTGTGAGAATGTCTGCTCCCTTCGTTTTTAATTCAAAGTAACTTCCTCCAGACCAGGAGGTCACAGTTAGTGATGACAGCATGTTCCATCAGCATGTCCATAATTCTCTCCATAAAATCGTACAACTGTACAGAACAGAAAGAGGCCATTCGGCCCATCGCGCCGGTGCTGGCTCTTTCAAAGACCTAACAAATCAAATCGTTCCACTCGCCCGCTCTTTCCCCACAGCCCTGCAAATGTTTCCATTTCAAGCACATACCAAAATCCCTTTTTAACGTTACAATAGAATTTGCTTCCACCACTACATCTCAAGGGTATTTGACCGTAAGTAAAAAATATGTTATTTTAGACTGATTATTGGAGGTAGGAGACTTGGTGTGCAATGTTGGGCATTCCTACCTTCCAAATGGCATTGATCCATTACACGGCATAGAGTTCGGAGAATAACAGCAAGGATGGTTCCAGGACAAAGGTCTACAAATCGTGTGGAGAGACTCGCAGTGCTGTGCTTATTTTCAATGAAGCAGTAGAACATGGTTCCAAGTCTTTGAGAAAGAAAAATAAGGCAGGTCATTGAACTTGCGCCAACAACAACTGGCAGTGATATTGAGCCCCTCTCACAGTGGCTGTGAGTCAGCCACCCTGACTGCACGCGCTAGTGTTTCATAGTCGCAGTTGACTACCTTGACCTTCCTGAAGGTGTGTTCAAGGAATCTGGACAATCTGCTTAGGAACTTGAGTGTGGTGTGTGAGTGATGAACGCACTAACCCGAAGCACTACTACAGTGGGGTGGGAGGGTGGCATTTTTCTTCCGTGGACCCAATTTAATGAGATGTCCAATTACGTCCAGATGTCCAGTTATAACAGGGCCGTGTCCTGGATGAGCGAGAGCCTCACGACAAAAAAAACACCTTATCCTGTGCTAATTATATCCTTCAGCAAGCGATGATAACACAGATCAACAGAGATCCTCAAATGCTGCCCCTATCTATGCAACTGGAACCAGGCAAACATTGCCTGTGGAAAGTCGTGAATCAACCAGGGAGATGCAAAGATGTTTAGATGGGATGGAAATTAGTCACTGAGGTATTAAAATGGAGTTTAGTAGATACTTTCCTTTCCACACAGAGGGTTATTGGAACAAAGAACACCTTGCCACAAATAGCAATTAAGGCAGAGAGAGAGAGGGCACATAGGGTAGCAATATAATTGAAAGAATCAAGCTTTCAGATCAACAAACACTTGATAAATTGACAGTATTCACCCGTGCTCTGCTGTTGAACTCAGTTAATGGTTCATATCGTAGCTTTAAACCACTCCGTTAATTTTTTGTAGGTAAAATTTACCCTGATAAAAGATCTGCTTTGGGTGTGGCTGTGGCTGACATTAATGTGATGGAGGAGCTGTGGTTGCGTTAGGGAGTTGCAGCGTTCAGACTGAACGGATAATGACTCCGATACTTAATGCGGGTTTAATTGAGGAATAATTCAGAGCTGTTGGCTTGGAAATTCAACAGGCCATTTACGTGTGATGATTGTAAGTCAGACATTTTGCCCTCCCAATATTTTCCCACACAGTAACACAGTAACATACCATAAATCCGCTTATTTGAGGCGCTTTAGACATCTCAACAATGTGTTAAAGTGCTATCATAATCCTTGCATTTGATATAGTGCTTTTTTGTGTCTTCTGGATGTCTCAAAGCGCTCACAGAATATAATAATAACAATGATAGTATTCCTTGCATTTGATATAGCGGTGTTCACGTTTCTACACGTCTGAAAACCCTTAAATATACCCTTAAAGTGAATTCACTGTATATATGTGGCCGAAATGCAGCAGCCAATTGTACGCAGCTGTGTCCCACAAACAGTTATGGATTGAAATGACCAAATTATTAATGTTTTTTTGAGGGATTATTATCAGGTGTGTGGAGTAAAGAAACTTGCCCAAGGTTTCGCCCTGACCTGCCTGGAATAGATCCCAGGTCTCTCGCTTGTAAGGTGAGTGCTCTAACCCCTGAGCTACAGGACTCCTCACACACATATATATATATCAAATGCAAGGATTACTATTATTATTAAATAACAAGATAACATCGTCCATATTCCAGATGCTAAACCAAATACACAGCTGTTTTGCGACTGAAATACATTAAAGCGACATTCACATGCATGACGGTTAAATCGATTGTACTCTTTTTACACGGCACGCCCTTTTTGAAATAACAACTGCCTGTTAAGATGCCTATTGAGATCGATTAGTGTGGAACTCTCTTAGGCACGGTTGCAAATTGCACCCAGTGTAATTGAAGTATATGAAAATCGAGCGGATTTATTTTCCTCTGCCTCGTTTTGGCCGAATACCAACTCCCGATACATTAAAACCAGTGCATTTTGCCTGAGACTAATGGGAGTTAAACCTTCGAATGGACGTGCATTTCGACAGCTCGACCAACACACAGCTTGAGGTGGGCAAATGGATGGCGCTGTCTCACTATTTCAAATGGTACCTTCCTTTTCGTCGATTCCTGTGGTAACCAACCCTCTCACCCCACTCCCCACCCCACCCCCCCTCGTTGATGTCGTTAGTATTTTTTCTGTAAATATGATGAGACGATGGGTCAAGACTTCAAGAGGGTAATAAGACCACCTTCTTGTCTGCTCTTTGACGCCTCCCAATGTCTGCTTTCAGAATTACATTGAGAGGGAGGTGAAATGCTCACCCAAACAGTATATGCAGACTCAGGGCATCGACAGAGCAAATATTTGGGGCTACTTTCATAACTGCTTTGAGAGGGGGACTTGTTGAAAAATGAAATAAAATAGTCTATACTCTGTGTAGCTCAGTGGTTAGAGCGCTCGCCTTACAAGCGCGAGACCTGGGTTCGAATCCAGGCAGGTCAGGTCAGGTCAGGGTGAAACCTTGGGCAAGTTTCCTTACTTCACACACACACACACCTAATAATAATCCGTCCCCCCCAAAAAATAAAAAAAATCATTTCAATCTACGACTGTTTGTGGGGGACACTGCTGTGTGCAATTGGCTGCCGCGCTTCGCCCACAAATATACAGTCAATTCACTTTACAGTACATTCTGTGAAGTGCTTTGAGACGTCTCATCGACCTGATAATGCATTATATCAAATGTAACGATTATTATCATTATTAAGCACATTTCACTTCACCCGGAGTGAAAGGCACTATATAAATAGATATATACTATATATCGGCCAACATTTAAATAGATTTTTATTCTTGGGGAAATGGAAACATTGAAATTCGTTCAATCAGGGAATCCCAGCCCTGAATTGGTTAAGTGCCTTTGCTGAATGCAATGTTTCTCCCTGCTGACAATTAATTTTCGATTTGCAAAGTAGTTTATAAAATTTTCTATGAAATACTCTAATGAACAGTGCTAAACTATTAGAAAAAACCAGCAAAACCTTAAATCATTCCCTATTTCCTATTGTGGTTAATAATAATACTAACTGGGGTTAATAATATTTCAGATCATTTCATTTTATTTCTTTCGTTAAAACGAAATATCTGGGAGGAGGGAGGGTGTGTGAGTGAGCCACACAACTCAAAAGAGAACCTTTATTTTTGGTCTAAAAGCTTGTTGAAATACACCAATTTCAGGACTATTTTTATTCCCCCACTTCCTGTAAATTATTTATGACTGGAGTAGCACAAACCGAATGAAAACTGCTGATCAGGACACACACAATACTAAATTATTAATTGTATCAGCAGAGGATCTGATCTGGCCCCCATGAGATAGACAGAATAACTGTTAAAAACCCTTTTGTCCCTTTTAAACTAAAGACAAGAGAATAATCACCCTCGGCACAAATCAATTATGATTTCTCTCTTAAAGGCTGAGATTCGTGAGTGGTTTTACTGTCTGTCTGTCTGTCTGTCCTTAATCCCATTTCTCCTTAAATCGGTTTCACACCAGGTAAGACTCCACAGTCATTCATTCCCAAGATATGTTTCACTTGGTGGAATGGGGATCTCACGTTTAGGGTTTAAACAGGACACACAATGTTGCGGGGAAACGAAATTGTTAATACCCAGAACAAGAAACCTCTCATATTACAGCAGGGACATTCACAGATCAGCCTGTCCAGGGTTTAATATCAGATTCATGTCACACCACAAAATCTCTGTCCTCATTCCCCTCTCCCCAAACACACACACACACACACACACACAAACACAAACAGACAGTGATCCAGATTGACACCATTCCAAACTCACTAACTAACCAGACACATATCCTCGATTGAAATTAAGAGAATAGACCCTCCCTTTCCTAGCTTCCCTCCCCAACACACACACACACACAAGTGGCCAGACCGACAGCATTACTATTACTAACTAATAACTAACTAACTAACTGACTGACTAACTAACTAACTAACTAACTGACTGACTGACTGACTGAACGAAATGTCCCTGATTGAAATGAACAAGGGGATAGCAGAGGTGTGGTAGATACATGACCCTCTGTACTGTACAAATATAATTTTAATTTCAGATGGTTTTTTTCACAGCCTGGGTGAATAGCGGGTTACATCTCTGAGATCCACCTGCTCAGTTCCCTTTCCCTCCCTTTTTTTGTGTTTATCCTTTAGCTAACAAGATTTACCAAACACTGCATTCTCTCTCTCTCTCTCTCTCCCTCCCTCCCTCCAGCTCCCAGCCACAGTCCATCCCAGACACTGGTCTGATGATATTGAGTAGAAAATGGGAGACAGATTAAGCTTTCAACCCACCATCCCCTGATTAAATAGGAGGCTGTTTTTGCCTTCCACGACATTAATAATTATTAATAATAATCCTTGCTATATTCTGTTATATTCCCAATGTCATCAGTACAGTCACACAATTAAATCATCTATTTTCTCCCCTCCTCCTGGCCCACAACCCCACACCCCACTCCCAAACACACACGCAATAAAAAAGGCAAAGCTTTTATCACTCTCTGATCTCTGCAATATCCGTGTCTCGTTTTTAAAATCAATTAAAATCAATAAATTGCGAGACCTTGACTGCGGGAAACCTTCACCTCGATTTTTTTTCTGATGAAATTTAATCTCAATGTCTTTGTGACTTCTTTACGTGCCATTTTAAAATGCACTTTTAAATATCTGTATGTCTGCTTTACATGCTTAAAGAGCATCTAAACCAAACCGAGAATGAATCCCACGAATCCTACCCTACACATGGAAACCCCAGAGATAGAAATCCATGTTCAAATGCACTTTAATTTATATATTATATTGTACATATCACATGGAATTTGCGTCCCATTTGCGATCGTTTGCTGACAACATTTTAAATATACATAAATATATATAAATAAATCTGTATCTAGTTGGATTAGAGCAATGACCTATTTATTTCTGTATAATACCGCTGCAAACAGTGACATAAAAGGTTGGCTGTCTCTCTCTCTCTCTCTCTGTAGAAATCCTATCAGTTCAGATACAATTCTCACCCTTCCTCCCCCACCATCCGAACGAAATGTTGATTATTTCTGTGTGTTTTTTTTTGCTAATAACACAAAAAAAAACACAGCCGCAAGATTAGCTGGAACCCAGCGGCTGGCCACATGCGTTAACCACCCCACCCACCCATATACAGTTTTGCTGACAGCAGTAATCGGATTCATGTAAATGAGAGAAAAATATTAGGATTGAAGCCTCCCATTTCAAAGACTGTACAGTCCTTGACATCACTGACCCGTGTTCATCTGCTCTGGTCTCTCTCTGTCTCTGATCTTTCCTTGGCTATTTTTCTATCTGTCTATTATTTCTATCTATGTATCTGCATGTATCTCTCTCTCTCTCTCTCACACACACACACATATATCTAAGATATATTTCTCACTATCAGTGTATCCATCCATCTAATCACCCTTTGGATAGTATTCACACACACACACACACGCCCTCACTTCAACAATCACTTAACTGTCTCTCGTTTCATCGTTTTAAGTCATTATTCTCTTCGAATTCCTTCTCTTCGAATTGATAACGCGTGGATTTTTATTCTTACTAAATCCGCATGTACACACACACACACACACACATTATTCCCCTCTTGAGTACAATATCTGCCATTTCTCTGACATTCTCTCTACTTTCGTTACATTTCTCTGCCTATCTATTAAGGATAGAGGCACGAGTATACCTCCATCAAACTGTGGATAATTAATTTAACATTATTAATGATTTATATATATATATATCTACTGTAACTACACACTCTCCCACATGACTACAAGCCTTATAAAACAGACTACTTCTCGAACTAATTTGTATCTAAATATGTATAAACCTTTTTCAGTCATTAAAGACATTTGTTAATATTATTTAATGAGCTGTGTATAAATAAATCTGTTAATATTGGGTATATAACTTCAAGCTGTTTGGTGGAGGTACATTTACCCAATAACTATTGTTATTATTACTTTTATCTGATAGTAGATTAGAGACTAAGGTTTGCATTCTTCCCCTTTCAGTGTGTACTGTATATACAGAGCTTTCGCAGCATGTGAAGTGACATAATGCGCATTTTAGCAGAATTTCAGCATTGCGACAGTCAGTGGGTGGATTAATCTGTGTCTCTGCTCCACCCACTCTCTCTCTCTCTCTCTCTCTCTCTGTATCTCTCTCTCTCTCACACACACACACAGCTCTTCTGAAAGCTCAAGTACAGATATGATTTATCTCAAACTGCAAAGTGATTTTTTACTCTCTCTCTCTCTATCGACGCCCAAATGGCTCCCTTAAGCAGCACTAATTCGCCCATTTCCTGCTCTAATCGATCTCTTTAAACTAGTGTCAGAGTAAAGAGAGAGAGAGAGAGAGGGAGGGAGAGAGGAGAAAATAAACAGAGAGAGACACACACACAGAGAAAGTGATGGAAAATCAGAGACACACCTAGAGGGGAGGGGTTGCCACAGACATCAAAGCAAGAGCCAAAGTCACACAAATAATAATATATAATAGAAATAATCCTTTCATTTGATACAGCAGTTTATCAGCTCACTGAGACGTCTCAAGGCGCTTCACAGATTATACGATAGAAAGTGGATTGACTGTGTAACACAGAAAAAAAAGGCAACAAAATCAAGAGAGATACAGAGGCAGAGAGATAGAAGCAGCAGATATATATACAGTACATATACACGCAGAGCAACACATGCAGTAAAGTTCAATAGGCCCCAACAAATCTAACAGCTTTTTATGTAACTATTTTCCTTGTAGCTTTGTCTGTCTGTCTGTCTGTCTGTCTGTCTACATGCAACCCTTATTTAGCCCCAAAAATCCTCCATTTGTTGCTCAGACCTTTTGTTTAGGCGGAAGCGATCAGGGCTTTCGTGAAAGATTTTTTTGTTATTGTCGGTGGTCGGGGATATAAGTTTGCGAGACGCTTAAAAACATTAATACTGCGACAGGAACAAAAGCCAGGGTGTTAAATAGAGGATTTGAAATAGGGGCAGCCGGCAATTAACAACAACAACAATTTACATTTATATAGCGCCTTACACGTCGGGAGGACGTCCCAAGGCGCTATTAGCAATTGTTATGCAATAATAATAATAAATTGTGTTGAATTAGACATCTTAAATCGGTTAATCCTGTACATTATATAAATAGTTGATAGTATGTATGTGTTTTGTTTTGCTCTGGGGTGAGCCAGAAGGTTTGAAATAAAATAAAATAGATTCATAATAATAATAATATCACTTGCATTTGATAGAAGGTTTTATCATGTGAGGCGTCTGAAAGGCGCTTTCAAGGAATATACTGCAAAGGGAATTGACTGTGTATTTTGTGGGTGAAACCCTGAAAAAAGTGGAGTGTTTTTTTTGGATACAGCTGTGCGTTTGACACATGGAGAAACCAATCACTTTGCTCAAACAGCATCCAAACCAGACAGAGAGCACCACAAATGTGTGGCCACCTGACTTCCTGAAGGTGGAGAAATTCCTCCGCCTGGAACTGACGGGAGCAATTCGGCTAGAACTCCCATCATAAACAGTGACAATAATAATCCTTTCATTTGATACAGCGCCTTATCACGTCCCCGAGACGCCTCGTCACAAGACGGGCTGTGAAGTGGATTGGCTGTGCATTTTACGGACGCACAAAATACCATAAAACATCATCGGGATGGTGATGGCGGGTGATGAGAAGTGAACGGAAATGGAACTAAAATGGATCAAATAGCTCCAATTAACAATAATAATCCTTGTATTTGATACAACGCCCGATCACGTCTTCTAGACATCTCAAAGCGCTTCGCAGAATGCACTGTAGAGTGAATCGACTGTATATTTGTGGGTGAAGTCACTGAATGGAATTATATCTGCTAAAACTCTTTCCCCATCTTAACATAGTCCATATCCATGTACAAATACTGTATGTGCCATTTCCCTACTTGTTAATGGGAAAGGTTTTAACGCCCCCCCCCCCCCCACCTCCTCTAAACAACTTGATTGTATTGTATGAATATTTTTCTCTGATTCCCAGCCCAAACAAATATCTTCTGTGTGGGAATCACAAACAACCAATGGTCCTGTCAAAATAATACATGTGGATTCACTAATTCCCGGTATAATGGAATGAATTGAGGCTGGATTTAAATGCAATGCAATTTAACGTTCAGCGTTAAAATTATAGTTTGTGTTTTAGTTTGAATCCACTGAGATTATTGTGTGTTTTTAGGGAGAGGTGAATTGTTTGACTGTACGTTTGGGGGATATTTTGATCTATAAATGAGACGAGGGTTGATGCATAATTTAATATAATGTCACATTCAGCATTCGAGAATTGCAAAATTCAGATTAATATATTTCTGGGGGGGAAATGGGGCTGGAAAATGACTATTTTTGTTATTCTGCCGAAAGAGAATCTGTGTGTTTCCACTGCTCCCCGATTCTCAACACAATATCCAATTAAATCTGGACTCTCTGTAAGGTTTCAGTCTGACCTCCCCCCACCCACCCACCCTCCCTCTCTCTCTCCCACCCCTCAACCCAACCTAAGCCCCCAAATCGTTCGGCTAAAACGCACAGTAAAACGCGACCACGAACTGCAGCGAATCCTTTAGCGAAAACCCTACAATAAATCAGTTTCCCCCCAAAAAAACCCGCAACGAAATAAAACCTTAAAATCTACAAATCCGCTAGATTTCACACCCTCCTCTACAAGGGCTGCAAATGGACAATTTTCTAACGTTAATCGCTCTCTCCACCCCCCCCCCCCCCCCACACACACACACACAACCCCCTCCCCCAAAATAATTATGTATAAAAAATAAATACCTTATTGGTTCTAGGAGCTGTTGGATGAGAGTCGAGACAGTTTCCTCTGGTATCCTCTGTTGGGAGGAAAGAGACATACAATGACTTTGATGGGAATATTTTGATTAAAACCTGTATTTTTAAACCTTCGGCTGGATTTAGATCGATTTGGATTCGAACGAGTGACATTGTCTAAACTCTAAAACTGCTAGAGTGAGAGAGAGAGAGAAGGGGATGAGAGAGTGAGAGAGAGAGAGAGAGAGAGAGACAGGGAGAGAGAGAGGGAGAAAGCAAAAAAAAATCACAGGTGAGGAAATCTCTGCTTTGAAACGCACACAGAGGTTGTTCGAATAACGAAATAAAGCAGAACAAAACAGAGACACAACAAAACAGAGATAGCGTTAACGAATGGGGCAAAATATACAGTCTCTCTCTCTCTGTTTCCCCCTCCCTCCTTCCTTCCTTCCCTCCCTCCTCCCTCTGTCTCTCCTCTCTCTCTCCTATTCCCTCCCCACTCTCTGGCAGTGAATTGCACACAGCAAACACACACACACACACACACACACACACATCAGTTTACATCAGGCAATAGAAATTGCTGCATTAATAAAACAATAGGGGTGGGGGCTGAGGGTGGGAGGGTTTTCTATGTGTGCTTGGCTGGGGGTGGGGGGGGGGGGGGGGGGGGGAGAGAGAGGGGGGGGGGGGGGGAGGGGAGAGAGAGAGAGAGAGGGGGGGGGGGGGGGGTGGGGGGGGGGGTTGTCCAGGGCAGGGCTGGGGAGGGGGAAGGAAAGGGTTAATAAGAGAGAGCGAAAGAGAGAGACACACACACACACACTCTATTTGCTTGAAATTATTCCTCAATGACGCATATCTGCAGCGTCCAACAGGAGTATATGTGTGTGTGTGTGTGTGTTTGGGTGTGTGTAGTCATATTTCAATCTCATTATTATTATTATTAATAGAGCTATTCCGGGAAAAAAGGTTTTGGTGCAAAGTGGAGGGAGGGGTGGTGGGGGAGGGGGGGGGGGGGGGGGGGGGGGGGAGGTTAGAGAGAGAGACAGAATAGGGTGAGGGGAATACAGATAAAGAGAGGGAGAGAGAGAGAGAGTGGGGAGGAAATAGAAAAGGGGAGACAGAGAGTAGAGGGAGGCAGAATAGAGACAGAGAGAGATACAGAGAGGGGGAGGGCGAGAGATAGGGGGGAAAGAGAGAGAGAGAGAGAGAAAGAGAGATGGGGAAGGAATGGGAATGGAGAAAGAGAGTAGGGAGGGAGAGCAGACATTGAGCTAAGTTATCAGGCTTCATCTCCAGTTACACTCTCTCAAGCTGAAGCTAGAGTCAAAATACCTGCCAGAAGCTCAAAATTCCTTTATTTTTGTTTAACTGAGAAGATCTGAGGTTTTTTTTTAAAATAATAATTTTCTTTAGCTTGAACTCGATATTTATGTCAATAAAACACCTTACACTCACTGTCACACAGATACCACAGCCTGTAAAACCAACCTAGCTTTAAAATATAAGACAGCACTAGCTTTTCAGTCTCAGAACACCCCCCCCCCCCCCACCCCAATCCTCTCTTTCTCTCTCTCTGTGTGTCTCTCTCTCTATCTATCTCTCTTTCTCTCTATTTTGGGGTGTTGTTTCACATAATTTCAAGCTGTTTGAGGGAGGGAGGGAGGGAGGGGGGGAAACAAGAAAAGTCGAGAGCTTTCTCTTTAATTCTTTGTAAAAAAAAATTAAAAAACAAAATGACGAATAAATCATCTGAACTCAACTTAATCACCAGCAACAAACACACACAATCGGAATCACAGCTAACTCCGAACTGTGTTGAGATTTTGCTGGTTTTGGGAGCTAGGTGAGGGGGGGGGAGGAAAAATAAACATTGTACAAGATGGATTTTCCAAGATAAAGACACAATTTCTAATGATTTAATCGTCCAACCCATTCGATTTTTTAACGAAAAATAACTAGACTTAAATTAGGATTCGTTACAGCAATTATATCATTGTCAGAAATAATATTTTTTATTATAACTGTATAGTTATCTAAAAAAAACTCGAGGACACTAACAGATTCTGTGGGCTGGGAATTTCGTCTGTTTAGATTAATATCCAGGAATTAAGATTTAAATACATATATATATATAGATATGAGTGTAAAAATGATACAGTCACATTCTGCCATGAACAGATTACGTGTGTATCTAATGTGCAGTTTATATCTCTGAGGTCGAAAGGCGATGAATGGGGGCATTAAAGTATTAGAGACACAGAAATAAAACAGCGGATTTTAGTGTTCAATTCTGGACGAAGGGGAAATAAAACGTGGCCACGGTACAGGGAGAGGCAGTTCTCTGGATACATAAATAGTTAGGGCAGATCCAGAGCAATAATAATAATTGCATTTCACTTCCATACGCACTTGCACAGGACTTATCTGTGGCAAGAGACTTCAGCAAAGCAGCCGAGGGAGTGAAATGAAAATGAAAATTGCAGATGGGAACAAAACCTCATGGAAAGAGACTGTGGGGGTTTATACATCAGCCCTGTCGCCTCCAAACTCCGATTCAAACCACCGATGGGAATCGATTCCTTTTTAATGACACAATACATTTATCCATCCGCA